>APFE030841005.1:47718-82028 GCA_000404065.3 Pinus taeda | reverse complement strand
ATGAGTTGGACAGAACCTTCGGAGGTTTGATTAGTTCAAAACTTTGCCCAAAATGGTTGGCGCGATTGCGACTTTGGGACAGAGCGCTAATGGCGCGCCCTTTCAATAGGATTTTCCCCATTGGCGCGGGCATAACACAGGGGACCAGCGCTAATGTAAAAAGGGATGTTTTTAGGGGAAAAGAGCAAGAGATGTCTTAAGGGCATATGAAGCTCATGTTTAGAGGTGAATAACGCAAGTGGTTTCAAGTCTTGTCACTTCTCACAAGTCCTGGAATGCGTTCTCCGAGGTGCAGGAGAGGGGTAACAGGGACGGTGAAAAACGATGACAAATTACTGTGTAACACTTGGTAAAACATGCAGAGGCTTCTCTCCACTGAATAATCTAACGAAGGTACCATCTGGTGAGACATACCAATCTGCAATCTTTGTTATTGCCTCCATTGCTCCTCGTGATATGCAAGGTGGATCTTCTTCAAAGATGAGTTTGTAAAGCGGGATGATGAAATGTTCAGTTAGTTGTTCCATTACCCCTTGATGACTACAATCCAAAAGAAACCTACAATAAATATGCAAGACAATTTCTCGTGTTGTCTATGTCCAGTTCATGCCAGGGAACTGATGTTGTGCACAAATTGAATCTAGTAAATATGAAAACATATAAAACCTTGTTTTCTCACCATTGGGAGGACTCTGGGCTTATGCTACATGGGATCTCAAATATCGAGCCAATATATCTAACCAGTTGAATGACTTCCCCTTGTTCATAAACTAGTTCAATAAGACTGCCCACCCTTCAGTAAAGGTCTTTTTTCTCTGCTAACCATGGATCCTATAAGCATTAGATAACCAAGAGCTGGTAGGCCTTCCTGAGAGACTTTGTCTTATATTAATAGGTGGGTGTCTATCGAAAATTTGTTGGATCTTTCACCTAGCCTTTGACAATGTCTTGTGCATTCACATAGTTATTGGTGGCATAGAAAAATGAGTCCATGAGCTTCATTGGCTCGGGAAAATGATACATGAGTTGATAATCTTCTGCTTGAAGGGTAGCAAGTTTCTATCCATTGGAATTTATCAATTTCATGGTCTTCTCATCAATGTGTGAAATAATCCAGCTGACAACATCTGCACATGGGAAGGTTGAATATCTGCATGCAACCTTGTGTAGTGTTGACTATCAAATATTGAGATACACCTATCGTTCCTCTAGATATGCCTCAAGGCTCGTTTCCAAAATATCTTCATTAACTTGCTGCCATGTTAGTGTTGACCCCTTTTCTATAAGAAATTGAGTTTTTGCATACACTAGCAAGTTTAATGATGTTTTCTCAACTACTTCCCTAGTACTACTCTCAGTGGTCTCTTTTGAAGAATCTCCCTTTAATGCCATGGTAACAATGACTATTGGAGATAAGTGCTTCTCAAGTGCGCTACGTGTAGGACAGAAAGGTTACTCATGGAAAGCAAACATTAACTTCAACAAATCTACCTTCAAAGCATGATCAATAAGCAATATGTAAAATTGTTGAGAGCGATTGCACAATTTTCATCAACAAGAAGGGGAGACTGGGTGTGGGAACTGCGCATTGTGTAGTCCCAATGCTTGAGACTATGTAATGTATGGTCCAGCCTAGGCAAAGACTAGGAGAGACTATGCATTGCATAGTCTCAATGGCCAAGGTGAAGGCTGAGCCCTAGAACTACGTAATTCATAGTTGGGCAAACCTATACTACACACTATGCAGTTCCAGAGGCCAATCTTGTAGCTTGAGCCTTAGGATTGCGCAGTGCCCAACTGGGCAAGGTAAGATCTATCCAAGGAAAGTGCATATATGCCCGGTGGAAGTGTGAAAAAAGAGAAGAAGTGAAATATGATGTGAGCTTGAGTGAAAAACTAACTAAGTATGAGTAAATCAATGTAGATCAATTGCAGAAACTAATAAAAAAAAGGAAAATCAAGTATGTGAGGAGAGTCACCGCAATGACGACCATCGGTGAAAAAATAGGAAAATCGATACGACACTTGTGAAAGGAAAATAAAAACTTATGAAAAAACTTATACAACTTAAAATAAGTTGAAACACCAAAAATTATGAAGAGAAATAAGTAAAATGGCACTCATACAAGTGAAACAACAAAAAGCGACAAAAAAAGTGGCAAAAGATGACAAAAGCAAAACTTACCCGAAAAAGTGATGAAGACCATACCAAAGGGTCCTTGATCTCCTCAGGAATGATAGAGCTCCAAGATCAAATGTGCAAATGATATCTAGATGCGTCAATTAAATAGGTTTGAGTGAATTAGGTCTTATGACATGCATGCCTAAAATCAAGGAAAAAGCGACACTTGGCAGAAGTTTCCAAAAATATCGAAAGTGTCTCCTTCAGGATACTAATAATAGATCCCTATTTTTTAGGGATGCTTTTTTCATTTTATCTTTTTACTTTTCAGGGAAACTTTCCATGCACACTGCTAGGAGATATTGTGCAATTCTTAGGAACTAGGAAACTTTCTAGCTCAGTGCATTGCGTATTTTCTGAGCTCAGTGAGCGATTGTGTTGTTTTTGGGCTCAATGTTGGGCTACTTTCGATGACTGTGAAAATTCTGAGCTCAAGGATGACTTGCATTATGAACTGCATAATTCCCATCATCAAGGCTACTTGCCCTCAAGGATTGTGCAGTTTCTAGAGGCAAGCCCAAAACTGTTGTGAGACCAAATCGGGAGATCTGCTTGTGACTTAGAAAGATCAGTTAAATGTGGAAACAAGTGAGCACAAGCACAAATGAAATAGATAATTCTTATTCATAGCATGAATACTTGAATCAGTGTAATATAGTCTCCTATGGATAGGAAGGAAGGCTCCAAATAAAAGCATGGGAAAAATTTTGGAGGGTGGTTGTAGCTGCTACAATAGGTACTGATTGGACTGGACAAATTGACAAAGATGGAACAAGAAATGTAGGTTATCAAGAAGAATCTAAATGCATCATAGGAAAAATACAAGAGTTATGTAGATCAACATAGGGCATTTACGGAGTTTCGGGATGGGATGCATGTGTACTTGCGCATCAAACCCAAGAAGAGCTCCTTGAGGATTGTATCATGTGCCAAGTTGGCACCTTGGTATTGTGGGCCTTTCGAGATCCTCGAGAGGATTGGACCAGTGGCCTACAGACTTGCACTGCCGTTGACACTGAAAGTCCATGATGTTTTCCATGTTTCATTTCTTAAAATATATGTGAAGGATTTTGATCATGTGATTAATTGGTTTGTATTACACATGGAGCTAGAAGGAGAATTCTAGTCGGAACCTCAGTGCATAAAGTAGCGAAAACAAATCATGCTCCTGAACCAAGCAATTGAGCAAGTTAAAGTGCAGTGGAAGCACTTTGGGCCCAATGAATCCACATGATGGTTGATCAAATGTGGCTTATGTATCATTCATTGATTTTTGGTTGAGGCAAATAAATTTTGGTATATGTACATATTTATGTATGGTTTGTATTGTAAATTTTGAAATCAGTAGTGTTATAAATCTCCAATAAGTGGTATGGTTTTCATGTTGCCATGTTTGTCATGATGGTTTTTATTTTGAATAGGTTATTCATTATAAATACTGCATTGAGCTAACTTATAAAGTTCCATAGGAAATATATTTTGGTTTTCAATGGTTTTCTTGGTCATTGGTGTCATAAAACATCGAGGAAAGTCTTCCCCTAAAGGGGAAGGGTTTGTAACAACCTTAGGTTAAAAGTTCATTTAATAAATTTAATAAAGCAAAAAATAAGACCAAGATCATGGAACATGTATTCCAAGCTGAATGTTGGGAAAAACATCCTAGTGGGTGTCACTTTTGGTTTATTATGGCTAAGGAAATTGGTAAAGGCAAAGAGGCATTAATTAGCATTTATTTATGAAAATAACATAAAATAGGAGAAAAGGGAGATGAAAGGTCACATATTTTCATGAGAGAAAATTGAAGGAAAAATATAGGAAAATGAAGAAAATAGAAACCTCAATGATAAAAATGTTTCTGAGGATTAGTTCATATATTTTTGCTAGTTTAGCTTTTGCCAATTTAGTTTTGGGGCTATCTATATTCTCTCATAATATTTCACACTTAGAGCATTGTTGGGGAATTTTAGAATTAGAGAAAGCAAGCAAAGGAAGGAAAAGGAAGGTAGAGGAAAGAAAAGGGAAAGCATGGAAGGTTGGATCAAGCAACTTCAGTAGGAAGACTTGCAGGTAACAAGTTACGTGTGTGATTTCCTAGCTAGTTTTTGAATGCATGGTAAATTCATTTGTGTATTTGGTTATCTTGTTGTCATTGGCAGGGGTTTTATTGGGTGTGGCAGTGGTTTCAACTTTTCCTTTCCATTTCTAGATAACCATGGTGTGATGGGGTTTTTTTATTTGGTGAGCTTTGGTTTGCCAAAATATTTTAGAACCGGGTGAGGTAATATCAGGAAAATTCCCAAGGATTCTGGTTGGAGGTGGCTTAATCTCTGGGAAGCCCTCAATGGGTGGTTGGAGATAGAAAATGGTGAAGAACTTTTGAGGCATCCAATCTTGTTTTTGGCATTGTGATCTCTTGACTGGTTTTTGGGGGATCACGGTAGCCTAAGGGTGGAGATGGTTTAATCTTTGGGAAGCCCTAGTTGTTTATGTATCAGCCTGCTTATGTGATATATTGACCGGTTTTGACAAGATCATGGGAGCATGAGGGTGGAGGTAGTGTAATATCTAAGAAGCCCTACTTTTTTATGTATTGATCCCTACATTCATGCTTGGAATATGGAACGAGGGTGATTGGCTGAAAGAAAGATTTGGTTCATCTGAATCTATGGTCGAGTGGTACATGGAAGTCCCCTACTTGGTTGGACTTTGCATATGTTAATAAGATCTATTTTCCTATGGTATTTCATGAGTACTTGTACTTGTTATTATGTGGCTTTGATGGCGTTCTATCATGGTTAATATTTGGGTTATATGTTGGCTATAAGGATGGTTCCATAACATGTTCTAGCTGTGGAAGTTGTAATGTTTTGATTATTTGATGAATGGTTGATGAATGCAAGATATAAAAAAATTATTGCAACTATTATGGGAGGGCATCAGACCTTCTAGGTGATTCTCAGATACGTTTCAGACCGCTATGTTCACATATGCATTCATGACCTGTAGATTACATGTTCACCATATGTTTGATGAAATGAATGTCATGGTTAGGCCTAGTTAGGTCAATTCCTTGATAAATTTTTGTATGAATGGCTTTTTCTTGATGTTATTTATCATTCTGAAAAGTATCATTGAGTTATGGGTAGAGGTTTAGAAGATAGCCTAAAATGGTGGCTTAGAATCTAGGACCACGCCCTCTAAACTGGAATTTTTGGGTTGTAATTGCACCCTTACAGGCATATTCATGTAGTTAGAGGCTTATAACCACATGGATGCCTTTTCATGCATGTGGTTGTGGACGCGACTAAAAAAGAAATTGAACTCAGGGTTTGGGCACTCAGAGTGGTTGTTTAGCTCCTGGGTGTCTTGTAGCTCCTAAGGAAGTTCAGTAAAGTTCTAATTTGTCAACTCCACTTCCTTAATTGTACTTAGGAGGTTAGGTCATGTTATAGTATCCCTCATCTCATGTTTACCCTGGCAAGGAAGTATTAGTGGGTAATTGTGGGAGGGGTGGTTACATCAAGTAGAAAAACTAAGACTATATAGGTCCCATTGGACCTTTACCTTGTCCACCATGTGACATTTAAGTTGTTGAGTGTGATGGTAAAAAATACAAACTAGATCTTCCTTTAGAGCCCCCTCTTCCATTAGCTTTAATTGATGCTAATATAAAATGTGAGAGGATCATGAACATACTTACGCAATACTGAAATATGAACTACATCATGCATATGACAAAAAATTGGTGGAAGAGAAAGATGATATGCCACAAGTCCAATACTTTCTATGATCTCAAAATTCCCACAAATCAAGGAGAGAGTTTAGATCCTTTCCCAAATCTAATAGAACTTTTCTTAGGTTTGACTCGAAGAAAAACAACTCCGCCTTCTTCAAAAATACAATCCATTCTATGCATATTAGCATCGATCTTATGTCTATCTTGTGCCTATTTTAATATTTGTCTTATATAAAACACATGTTCTTCCATTTCTTAAAGCATATTATCACCTACCAAGATCCTTTCCCCCAACCTATCCCAACTAAAAGGTATTTTTCATGGTCTTCAATACAAGAGCTCATAAGGTGTCATAGCAAGAGAGAGGTGATGAATTTTGTTGTACAAAAACTCCACTAAAGGAAGATAATATTCCCAGTTATATTGTTGATCCATTACATACATTCTAAGCATGTCCTCTAACAATTTATTTACTCTTTTATTTTTACCATCAGTTTCCTGATGATAAGTTGTACAAAAATTTAATTGAGTTTGAAGGGCTCCTTGAAAACTAGTCCAAAATATTCATGTGAAAACAGAGGCCCTACCTGATATGATTTTCTTAGGAAAACCACGTATTCTAATGACCTCCTTGAAAAATACATGTGCTAAATCATATGCCTTATAATTATCTCTAACACCTTTAAAGTGGGAATTCATGGTAAGCTTGTCTACCACCAACAAAATGGAGTTTATTCTCCTAGTTGTTTGAGGTAATTCAATAATAAAATCCATAGATATTTCTTCCCTTTTGGACTAAAGAATGTTATGTGGTTTAAAAAATCTTGTTGGATGACCATGTTTTGCCTTAAGTAGTTGGAATTCCAAACACTTTTCCACAAATGTTTCTAAATCCTTCTTCATGCCAACCCAAAAGAAAATTTTCTTTAAATCTACATACATATTTTGGAATTTCAGGTGAGCCATATACGCTACACAGTGAGTTTCTTTCAAAATGTGCTCACAAATCCCATCTCTATCTAGAACCATAGTCCTCTTAATAAATCTTGCCATACCATCATCATCACAAGAATACCCCTCTATCTTTCTTTCCTTATCCTCTTTCCCACATAGGACAAATCTAACTTCCTTACACCATTCATTTTTATCTTGTGCCGTCAAGAGGCACTCCCATGAATCACTCTTCAATGGAATTACTGAAAATATGTGTGGTCTTCGACTAAGTGCATCAGCTAGTTTTTTCAATGTACACTTGATGTAGGTTATATCAAAATCATATCCACTTAGGAGCTTTTACCACCATATTTGTCTAGCATTAAGATCACTTTAAGTAAATATATCTTGTAATCCTCTATGTTCCATTTTCAATTCAAATTTCTTTCCCACCAAATAATGTCACCAAAGCCTCAAAGCATGAACTATAATTACTAGCTCCAAATCATGGGTTGCATGGTTTTCTTCATGTAGTCTTAATATCCTAGAGGCTTAAGAAATCACCATACCATCTTGTGATAGTATTGTTCCCAATCCATCTTTTGATGTGTCACTACATACTAAAAATGACCTATCCATATCCAAAACCTTCAATATTAAATTTGTAGTCAAACATTGCTTGATATTGGGAAAATCATGCTCACACTCATTTTTCGAAATAAATCTTTCTCCCTTCCTAAGAAATGAAGTGATTGAACTAGCTATTTTTTAAAATCCTTCCATAAGTCTTTGAGAGTATCCTGCCATGCCCTTGAAATTACACACTCCATTTATATTTGTGTTGGCATTATGATACAGGTATGACACAAGTGTTGTCCTTGATGGAAACTCTCTAAGATGAAAGATCACAGTATAGCAGGTAAATAGAAAGAATGAATAAAGAAAGGTATACGCAGGTTCACTATATACCAAGTCGTGTATACACGCAGGTTCACCATATACAAAGCTGCGTATACGAAAAGGTATACACAGGTTCACTATATACCAAGTCGTGTATACACGCAAGTTCACTATATACCAAGTCATGTATACACATAGGTTCACTATATACAAAGGCACATATAACGTACACATGCACTTTCACAGAAGGAAAGGCGTGTACATGTCGGAAAACTAAATTTTGGTCCGTGGTATTTGGACCATGGTATTTGGTCCGAGGTATCGACCCTAGGTATTGGGCCCAAGGTATTGGTCCTACGTGGTTTTGGACCATGGTATTGAGAGAGGCCTAAACCTATATAAGGAGAAGAAGATCATTAAGCCAAAGTGCAAGTGTGTAAGTGATGAATATCTGATGAAGTGTGAGATCTAGTATACTGGTTATGGGTTTGTGATGCTTTGCTTGATCTGAACCAAGGATGCACCTATGTGGTTGATGATGAACGATGGATCGGGATCATAAGGCTTGGAATGTATTATCATTATGTGGGTTGATCATGGATAGACTATATCTGAATTATTGATGCTTGTTTTATTCTATAAATGTTATGATCTGTGTATGACTAATGTCTGGAATAGATGCAAAGTTTTGAGTAAATATTTGCATATCTATATGTGGGTTCACTTTGGTAAAAGCACGTATACACACTGGTTCAGCTCATCAGATTAGCGTATACAGTATGAAGTATGATATTTGAAGTTGTAGTTGGATCTGGTTGTTGTTGTAGAATTCTGTGGTTTGCTCTATGTTCTGGTGACTGTGTTTTGTTGACAAGGTTTTAATGTTTCAGTGTTGGGTGATTCAGAGATTGATGATGCAGGTGTAGTTGATGGGTGTATTGCAATGGTGATTAATTTTGTGCTTCAATATTGTTGATGGGTCCAATATGAAAATTGTATGAAACGTGGCCTTCAGATTAGGGTGGTGTGCTTCAGGAGTATCCAGTACAAAAATTTATGAAACGAGGTCCCTGGAGGAAGAGAGAAGGTCGTAGCCTTATGTAGGCTGGTGCCTACGTATTGGTAAACATATCGGGCAATACAAGAGTTATGGGGTTGGAGCTCCCTTCCAGTAGTATCTGGAAAATGAGTGAAGGTTGGAGCCTTCAGTAGGCCGACGCCTATGTACTAGTAAACATATCGGCTAGTACAATAGCCAGGGGCTTGTAGCTCCCTTCCAGTAGTAGCTAGAGAACGAGAGAAGGTTGTAGCCTTCTACAGGTGTGATCTAGGTGGATGTTGGTGGCCACCCACCTATCCCATTTGGACCCCTGCAACTCTCTTTCAGTTTTTTTGTTTCCATAATTGTAGCACAATTTACTATTTTTAGCAGTTTTTTCGGGTCCTGAACTTCTGGAGCCGTTTTGAGGCCCTAAACGACGTTTTTTTGGGAAATCTAGGGGCAACATCGATCCATTCCCAAAGTGGTAGTTCTCGGATAGATCTTTCTAACGAGCTATCATACACGTCAAACGGAGATCGTATGCCAAAGTTACGACCCCGGGAAATTGATGTACCAATTTACCCAAAACGGGGCCCACAATTTGGTGTTTCATCTTCTAGGGCTAGGTTTTGGAATGTGAAGGGTTTCCACTGTTTCTCAACAATAAATAGGCCTTCGAGCCTCATTGTAACACAGTTCAGAACAGTTCAAAGGCATGTAGCCGCCACATCTCTTCTCAGAGATAAGCTACCATTGCCCTAGCTGGTTTATTGCCATTTCTGGTTGTAAGCATATTTCAGTATTTTCCATTAATGAAATGAAGTATTATTTCCGCTGCATCTCTTTATTTATGGTTATTGCATCTCTGTATTTATGGCTATCTCTGTAATCTATTGCATTCCTGTTTAAATCCGGATCAGTTTGGACCCTGGTTGGATCTTCCTAAATGAAGGACCCTAGGTGCACCTCTCATCGTAGAGTTTGTTTATATTAGCATCATGGTTGTGTGTAATGTGCGTTTTCCTTTCTAGATAACCTCCAATTTGCTAGGGTATCAACCTAAGACCCTAGGCGAATTTATCCCTTAACAATTATATTCTCATAACAACTTGTAAATAGTTAATTAAATTAGATTAGCTTAATTAGCTTAGGACGTTTGAGTTGGAAGACTTTATGTAGTCATGTATATTTTCTCCCTAAGTTTTAGGGGTCCCGTATGAGTTTAAATTGAGTTGGAAATTAGATCACTCATTTTTACAGAGTTAAGTTCAGTTAAATTAGTTCTAAATTTCTTTTGGAATCAATAGAGGACTAACAATTAGTTGATGCACTATCCATCCACTCATGCTACTAGAGTTAATTGAAGATTCCCTAACGAGAAACTCATGTATGTTGATTCTGAGAAAGACCCAGTTGAGACTAGAGTGCAAGGATAGTGTACTATCATTGGTATTATTTACTGTAGTTTAAATATCATGCATGCATTGGAGATTGATCCTATCTTTGGATTACATATTTTTGGAAGCATGAGTCTCCTTTAAATACAGGTTATTAATCCTAGGAATTAAGCAAGATATTAGCAGGTTGGAGAGCTACCAAATTGGCTAAGTGTTGGTCAAGAGCTAGCTTGTGAGCTGAGAGAGTTGAGCATACTTGTCTGGAATCTTTCTAGTGAGAACATGATTTGTATCCTCAATCATATTTCTGATCTATTTAATATAGATAGCCAGGTTTTGAGCAGTGGGTTTCCCCAGATACATCTTGTGTAATGTGCCATTTATTTATCTTATTCTTGTTCATATTGTTTTCATCGATCTATTGGCTTCCACTGGTTGAAAGTAGAAGTAGATTCTTGTCCTATGCTTTAGTACATTGCATGAGCTTGTGAATCTACACAATTTTCTACACTTAGCATGTCCTCAATGACCTAATTAACCTTTTAATTTTTCCAACTGATTTTGGATGGTAGGCTATACCAAAATTTAAATTAGTTTGAAATCCATTAAATAAGATTTTTAAAAAATTGGCCATAAACTTGGGATCTCTATCTAAAAAGAATTGCTTTGGGCATACCATGCACCCTGGAAATTTCCCTCATGTAAATCTAAACAACCTTAATTTCCTTGCGTGTTGAATTTGTTGGAGTGAACTGCACAACCTTGGTGTGTTTATCCACCACCACCATGATGGACTCATGTTTATTCACTATTCTAGCACATTTGTAAGGAAACCAATTGAAATGATTTCCCATTTCCACTAAGCAATGGGTATTGGCTATAACAACCCTGCTTGGTGCCTATGATCAACTTTAACCTTTTTTCACTTGAGGAAACTAGATATATAATAATTCACTTCTTTCTTCAAACCTGGTCAAACCTATTATTTTCTAACCACTAACATTGAGTTTTTCTGCCCTAGGTGCCCAAAATAAGGCACTCTTTTCATCTCTCTCAACTCTAATTTTTTCATCCCCTAGGAATTCAACACATAAATCCATACTTTATATAGAAGAAATCCATATTCTTACATTTCATAATCCATGTATATGGGATGCACTTCGACTTGCTATAGGATTCTTTGTATTTCTTTGTAATGTTGATCCTGATTTCTAGCCTCTAAATTTTAGGTTTTCGAATCAGATTTACATTTCCTTATGTATATAACATACATTACATGAACGCTCCTATTGAGTGCATCGAACACCTTATTTTACTTACCCTTTATGTGCTTAGTTTCAAATCCATAATCAACCAAAAATTATAGCCATCTTATTTTTATAGAATTTTAATGTGGTTGTGTGAACAAATGCTTTAACTCACTCTGGTCAATTCTTAATTCAAACATGTTTCGCATGAGGTAATTCCTCCACATCTTCAAGCAATGTATAATGGTTTGAAACTCAAAATCATGAGTGACATAATCCTTTTCATTCTCCTTGAGCTTCTTATATTAGTAAGATATCACATCCCTATTCTACATGAGAACTCCAAGTCCTTCTTTACATTCATCTATGCACACAAGGATGTATTCATCTAGGTCAATTAAATTTTCAATGTAGGTGCAATTGTTACTGGTATGTTTGAATGTTGAAATGTGTCTTCACATTTATGATACTAGTCAAATTTTGCACCTCTTCTTTGCAAGGAACTAATACGATGGGCTATTATGGAAACCATTCAATAAATATTTTGTGATATCCTACTAAACCCATGAAACACCTTACCTATGTCACACTTTTTTATGATATTTACTCTTTAATTTCTTTAATATTTTATGGCTTTATTTCTATCCCCTTTATTGATATGATATGATATGACCCTTTTATTTAGATGATATGGATTCTTCTATGATAAAATGAGGACTTACTTACCTTGGCATATAATTGATGCTCCTCGAGTACCTGTAGCACCATCATTAAATGTTGTTCATGCTCTTCCTTAGATTTAGAATATATAATTATATCATCCAAAACAAAAATCATAAAATTATCCAATAATACCAGGAAGAACCATTCATGAGGTACATGCAAACATCATGGCCATTATATAGTCTGAATGGTACCAATATGAACTCATAATGCCCATATCGTGTTCAAAATCTTGTCTTTCTAATGTCCTCTTCCTTATTTCTTAACTGTTGTCTTAACCTTAGATTAATTTTAGGAAATACCTTAGCTCCCCTAGGTTGATTAAAAAAATCATCTATCCTAGGAAAATTGATACTTATTCTTCACTATGGCCTTGTTTAATTGATGAAAGTCAATGCACAACTATAGTGTACCATCATTCTTTTTTTAATAAGACTGGTGCACCCTATAGTGATACATCTGGTCATATGTACCATTTCATTAAGACCTCTTCCAGTTTCATCTATAATTCTTCTAGTTTGGGTGTGCTCATCACCTATTGTGTTTTTGATAACATTGCAACTCCAAGTACCAAGTCTATAGAGAAGTCAATGTCTCTTTTAGGAATCAACCCTGGAATTTTGGCAAACAAACCTTCAAATTCATTAAGTATTGGGTGGTCCCCTAGACTTATTTTCTAATCCTCAACCATATCCTCCATGTGGGCTACATAAATTTGGCACCTTTATTTGAAATTCCATTCAATTGCATAGCTTATTATTCTCTAATAGAAATTGGCCATGGTATTCCTTCCAATATCCTTTGTTTCCCTTCTTCACCCATTCAAGTAAATTATTTTTTGTAACAACCTAGTAATGCATGATTATTTTCTAGTCAATCCATACCAATTAGGAAATATATGATCCTAGTGGAATTATATTTAAATGTGCTTTTGTATCTAGCTCATTCATAATGATGGGGAATTCCATCACTAGTTCAATTATTCTTTTTTTAGTTGTTCTAGCTCACTGAACAAGCCATGCCTTGACATGATTGGTTTTGTTCAAGTTGAATTTATCCACCAACTTAGGATAAAGACAACTATGATTATCTCTATAATCAACTAAAATGGAAATGGAATTATTTTTTAACTAACTTTTGACTTCAAGCATGTGTGCCTCATATTCAACATATATGTTATCCAATGTTGCATAAATTTTGGGCAGGCTTCTACCCACATCCTCGATTATATAGGCTCCTTGTCTGTGATGTATGATCCTCATATTTCCTTAGTTATGCGGGAAATCCTTATAATTACGCTCTCCATTAGCATCCAACACCTAATGGGATAAAAAATTTGGTTTCATGCTCAAGGAATCAAACCCCATTGGTTCACTATGAGTTAGTTGTGTTTGTCTCTTTTCCTTAAAAATATCTTTGAGGTATGTGGGTCTAAACCCATTATTCCTTTCCTCCATATTGCTTATTTTCCTATCATCACATGCCATTTTTAAAAATATTTTATTTTTACTCATCTCATAGAGTTTTTTTTCCTTCCTCATAACTTCATCCAAATTTGTTTCTTTTGTCAAATTTAATACTATCACTATAGAATAGTGCTAATCCACTAACATACCTTTGTAGCTTCAACTTTTCATCTCTAATAAAATATAAAAACCTTGATGACTCAATGAATTTCTAGCCATATTCCTCCATTGTCATGTTCCCTAATTTTAGTTCAAAAAAGTCCTATGTTTTTCTCTCATAGTAATGTTCATAAAAGTATCTCTCTTGGAACTAATTTTAAATTTCGTGGAGGAAATCTTGTTTTCATCCAATTTATTTACTTCATTTACTTTCTCCAACCATAAATTTACTTTACATTTCATGTGATATATGGAAATTCATGCCTCTAAATTTGAGGAATACTCATGTAGTTGAGGGTACTTTCTCATTTTTAACATCCAAGAATCAACCACTTCTCCCTTCATATGTTCAATATTAAATGTTAGTGCCTTATTATTTCTAAGTTCCTCCTGGAAACTATCCAAGTTCGATATCCTTCTTATCTACCTTACTAGTGACATGCTTGAACTACTTTATGATCTTGAGTAAACATGGGATCTCTTAGTGCATTTCCTTGATGCACAAAGAGGATTCCCAATAGAACCCCTAAGATTTTTTTAACCTCCCATGTCTCTCCTTTTAATTCTAAGTCATGATCCTCTATCTTTCTAGAATCAGAACCCTATTCTATTCCCATTTACAATTTATTTATGATTTGTAAAATATGAGTGTTGATTTAATTTTTTTCTCTTATCAATCTCTCATAATCAGGTTTATAGTTGAGAACCCTCATTTGGAGACTCCTCATGGTTGTTTCTAGCACTATATCTTCTGGTATGCCCCATACATGACCATTTAAATATGTCCTAACATTACACATGCTAATGTTCATGGTTCTATCCTCTTATTCATGATAGTAGGACTACTAAGTGTCTTGCATATTCCTGGTTCTCATTTTGGACCTATCTTATAGACCACCTATATATTTCCTTTGAAAAATTTAGGAAATTCCCTACCTCAATGAAAATTCTTGGTTGGTAGGAGTATTCTCCCTCTCAATAGCTTTCTATCAACTATTTTTTTCCCAAAGCTTGATACCAAGTTGAAAGTTTTTCCTCTTAAATTTTTGGCCTATTTAGTCTAGTTTTTGGTGTTATGTCACAACACACTATTTCCAATCGGAGCAATTATGCATTTAAAATATCAAATATGGATCCTCCTAGCTTTCCATCGACTCCTTTGATACTCAAATCGGAGCTTTGCTTGCTAAGTGACACCCTTTTGAAGTAAATTTATGCCATATTTTTCCTTCATAATGTTTTAGTCATAACTGTCTCATATTAACTACCTTTTCCAATTGTGGTATGTCCTTGAAAATATATCTTCAAGCAATATACCATTGGTAAAAGCAGTTGCCATGGTTTTACACTAAGCAAACAAATTGTTGAGGCCTTGAATAATACCCTGCAAGAGGATGAAATGTAAATTAGCAAATGTTTAGAAAATTTTACTAGAGTTATGGCTGATTTTCTTATCTAGACTAGTCACATTCACCTGTAATCTTGTTCAATGCTTGTTTTAAACACACTAAAACCTCTATCTGTTTCATATTTCACTCATAAAAATAAATAACTACTTTTTCTTTTGGTTTTTACTAGTTCTCTTAGGGCTCAAACTACCCTATATAACCTCCTTTGACTCTCAAAATGCCTACATCCTTCCATTCACTACTCTAAAGCCAACCTATGTAAATTTATATAATTGTTGGCATGCATATGGAATTACACTTTATATTTCTCAAGGTCATTTATCTCTTTTCAACATTATTCTGAAAAATCCCTTCAAGACTTTCATTGGTGATGTCACTGATGAAGTCATCATGATGTCACAATAAGGTGGAATACCACATCATTTTTCCATGCCAACTACAATGTTTGATATGAACTTAAACAAGCATGCAACAAATTACAAATATAACCATAAATACAGAGATACAATATAAATAACACTTCATTTCATTAATATCAAATACTAAAATATGCTTACAAACAGAATTGCAATAAGACTAGGTCAGGCGATGGTAGCTTATCTTTCAGTAGCGATGTGGTGGCTACATGCCTCTAAACTATGTTACAATCAGGCTCAAGGGCCTATTTATTTTTGAAAAACATTAGAAAACCCTAAAAAACCAAAACCCTAACCCCAAGAGATGTAACACCTAGGGTTTGTGGGCCCCGTTGGTGTTGGTTGGGTAGCCAACTTCCTGGGGTAATAACTTGGTCATATTATCTCCATTTAGTGCATATGATAGCTTATTGGAAAGGTCTCTCCAAGTGATGAACACTAGCATTGCAACAAGAATGTTGAAACTCCTAGGTTACCAACTTTACTTATCAACCCGAGGTTCGTACAAACTTGGAGGTGGTAGTGTTGTATGCTAAAGTAAAAGTGATGGTTCTGCCTTTTGTCATTGTTCAGTTGGAGAGAGACCATTGAGGTTCCAAGCCAGACTTATATAGTGTTAGAAGAAGCTTGATTCTTTGCTAGAGGAAGGGAAAATATTCTCTAAGAGAGTTACTCTAATGCAGTAATGGAAAAATCCAACATGTAATGCTAAACCACACCATACCCTAATTAACTATTTAAGAAGCTATGTTAAACAAAATTGCTAAATCAGCAAAAAACAAATGATACTATATAAGTTGCAGAAGTAAAAAGAGTCAAACCATACTAATGTGCAAGCAAAGAAACTAAACTAAATTTGTTTTCACCTTTTTGGTTCTTTTAGGCAAAATCAAGTATGCAAACTAATTGTTCTTGTGGATGTGACAAGTGGATGAAAGGCATTTGAGGATGGCTAGAAGGTTTATGAAGTGGTTGGATGGTGTGGAGGGGTCCTAGGAGACTTTTTGAGACTTCCTAGATGTTTACCATCAATTTGACCTGAAAACAAGTTGTTTTAGGAAAACCTTCAGGACGTACTAGAAACCTACAGGATGATCATGTAGAAATTACAGGAAACCTACACGATACAGCCGAGAGGTAATTGTGAGGTGTTGGAGGTGTTCGGAAGCTTAGGAAAGGTGTGTGATGGGTGGAATCGAGCGTTAGAAGGTCTAGGAGCACTCAGGAGTCAATATCCAAGACAAGAGATGGCTAGATTCGCTCAATGTGTTTAGGAGAATTTCAATGAAAAATGATGAAAAACTAGTGAGGCTGATGGTGAAAAAAAGAATGGCTAAGGTGGATGAAGTGGAAGGTGGCTACTAGTTATGAAGTCTTGGTCTCCTCCTAAAGTACTTGCTCTTCATAAAACATGTGTGTCCTCCAAAAAGAGCTATGCAACAAGATACATTTTCATCAACTAGAAAAGCATGAATCAACTGCCTATATTATACATGAAGAAAGTTGCTGAAGGGAATGAAAGCATGAGGGAGATCTTATTACAGAAATGGAGATGAAAAAAGATGACAATGAAATCTACTTGGCAACATTAATAAACTCCTGAATTAAAGATAACAAACTCCAAAGCTCATAGAAGAACTAGAAATATGTGCTTTTGGGGCTGCTAAAGGGTCCCTTCCTCAAGTCATGGTCCCAGAGGGATGAAGTGAGGCCTAGACACCAGCTAACAACCTTGCGGTGATTCTTTTTCTCCTTGCTAACCTTCTACTTGAAAGAAGGCACAAATGGAAGAAAACTATCACACAACCAATCTAATCTACACTACATGTAATGGAAATGCATCTAATAAGAAAATTAACAATTAAGCTATGAATCTACACTAGCATACATGTACAGTAAAGAGGAGCCTTGGCTGCTAGGGTTGGGCCCTAGCCCAAGAGCTTCAGCCCTCTGAGTTAAATCAGTGTTGGATCAAAACAAAAATCATTCTTATTACCAAAACAACAGATTACATCAAAAGAATTGTCACAAGTCTTGCAGCTTGAAAATAGAGTAGAGTTTTACAATGAAAATATGAATCCTACTAAGGTCCTAGGCTTCTCTACTTATACATCTCAAGTTTCCAATGACTTCCTTAATATTAGGGAGGCTCGGATCCCAAACTCGAGATAAACTGGCGCTTTGTCTTTCACTTGCTCAGTTCCCTTCTATCCCTCGTTATTTGGGTGTTTGCACTCTGAGCTATTGGAGGAATATTCGAATGGAGGGGTAGTAAATTAGGAGGATTTGCCTCCTGTAATCCCTCTCCCTTGTCCTATTCGAGTTTTGACCTTGGTCTTTGCCAAAATTCCTTGCTTTTCTCCTTTAATCCCGCATTAAATGCACATTAGACCACAAAGCAAAATATCCAACTCTAACTCATATCATAAACAAAATGTAATCAAAAGTATGTAATAATTTATGAGAATAGTTGGTTTGACTAAGCTAGGAGGTGAGTTAAGGCCCATATAATTACCCAATGATGAGGCTTATAGGCTTTATGTGAGGGATCAACATGAATATGAAAGGGGAGGGTTTAGTTTGGGCCTCAGAGAATTGGTACAGTGGTTAACTTATCCTTTAGGATGTCTAAGGCCTCTTGAAATTTTTTTGACCATATAAACTCAAAATCTTTGGCCAACAAAACAAATAAAGGAGAGACCAACTTGTTGAAGTCATTTATGAACCTTTGATAGTATCCAGCTAACCCTAGGAAACTTTTGACATCTATCTGCTTTTGTGGAGGTGGGACCCTTTGGATGATAGCTATTTTGTTTGGGTCCACCTACAGTCCTTGTTGAGGTATTGAATGACCTAGCACGCCCCTGCAGTCACTAAGAATTCACATTTTTGAGGACTAAGAGACATGTTCATTTCAATGCATTTGTGCAGTACTTTGCCTAGGTTAAACAGGTCTCCTTAAAAATCACAACCATAAGGTGTAAAATCATCCATATAAATCTCCACCCCATCATGGACTAATTTGGCGAAAATACTAAAGACTGAAAAAGTACCCCAAGGATAGCTGAAAGTGATCTTATCCTGGTCTTTTGGGTAGATATGGATTTGGTTGTACCCACTGAATACATCTAGGAAAGAGAAAAACCTTTCTCCTACCAGGCCATCTAGCACTTGGTCAATGGAGGGTAGAGGAAAATGATCCTTCTTTGTGGCTTTGTTCAACTACCTGTAATCGAGAAAAATCCTCCACTTACCATTTTTCTTGGGAACTAACACAAAAGGAGAGACCCACTCACTATCGGGGATAGGGTAAATGAATCCTGCATCTAGAAGTTTTTGTAGTTCTTATTTGACTATATTTTTAAGAGATGGATTCATCCTCATTTGTGGTTTCCAAATAGGCTTGCAACCTTCTTTGATGTATATGTGGTGAGTACACTGAGGGGTGTACTCCCTTCATTTCCTTTTAACTCCAAGTGAAGGCTTCTAGATTTTCCTTTAACATGTTTCATAGCTTCTCCTCTTCAAGAGCAGAAAGAGATGGATTGATTTTCAAGGTTTTGTCTGGGCCGAATTCTATCGTTTTGACATGGAGTGGGTTGGAATCGGCCAAGCATAATTCTATTGGATGATTTTTCTGGGTTTCCTTTAATGCTTCTTCTAAAGGTAGTGAACCGAGAGTTGGACTTTAGAGCAGGTGTTCAATCAAGTTATCCTCATCTTATTGTCCTCCTCCCATGGTGCTTCCAAAGCATAACGTTGGGTAGAATAAACTTCATCTTCTTCCTCCTCCAATGATAAAGGTAAATCATGCTCTAGAGAAGGTTGAGCAGGAGGGTATAGGACTAACTGCTTGGACATATGCCCATTCTTGATGGTCATATTCCTAGCTCTGTATGATTGTAAGCATCGACAATGGTAAACCATGGCCTCCCAAGGATGAGAGGATAACCAGTAAGCTTAGCCTTAGGCTGGAGATCTAGGAAATCTATAGGGTACTCCCAGGAGTCAATGGAGACCATCACATCCTCCATAATTTCCTCAGGGGTTACTACAAAATGGTTTGCAAGTTGCAGAACTATTGTGGTCTTCGTCAATGACCCTTAGAGGTTGAGCTTGATCATGGTGTCCTTGGTAATCACATTAATGGAAGCCACAAGATTGATTAGAGTGTGTGGGACAATGGTGCCATTAATGTTCACATCTACTATAGGGCTTCCAGGGTGCAAATAGTTTGGACAGGTTACCTGCCCCAGAATTAAGTCAGACAACTACCCAATGACATTAATGGTAGGGGCATCCCTTTTTCACCTCCCTGGATGCTTGAAGAATTTCTCCTTAATCAACTTATTGTAAATGGGAACATATTTTATTGCCTGGAGAAGGGGGATCTATACACATACACTTTTCAATTCTCCCAAAAGTTTAGTCTCTTCCAGGGTAGGCTGGAGTGCTTGTGCTAATATCTCAGGAAAGGGTGGATTTACTTTAAGGTTGCTTTCCTCTCTTTCTTCCTCAACCTCCCTAGGTAGAGGGGGAGGTTGGTTATCTAAAAGAACTCTCCCAGGTCTCAGGTTAATATCTTGGATTTCCACAACATAAGATGGATATGATGTCTCTCCACTGTACACTTGCGGAGCCTGCCTATTGTTCAGGTTCGGATTTGGCTAGACAAGAATTTGAGGTTTCTTGGGTGGAGCAAAGTGTAGGAGCTATGGTTGGGCAGGTGGTGGAGGAAATAGAGCTAGAGCATTGTTGTATTGGGGCCTCCACCCCTCAAGTGGTGTATTCCACTGAGGTTGTGGTTGAAATGACTGGCTGGCTGGTTAGGAATGATATTGTGATGCATAAGACCAAGGAGGGGCTGTAGATCAGGAAGGATGAGCAGGGGGTCCTGAAGAAGGTATAACTGTAGTTTGGTTAGGGTTGTAATATGCATGGGATGACCCTTTCATGCCCTATTGATATGCTCTAGGCCAATGAGGTCTCCTTTGGTTAATGTAGCAAAGCTACTCAGTGACCCGTTCAGCTCCTTGATATACAACTTTGAGTCTGGGTAAATAAGGGCACTTGTTTGTGGAGTGGTTTTCTTCACAAGTCAAGAAAATTTCAATAGAGTTCAATGGACATTCATTCTTAGGATACCTCCTAGTGCATTTAGGACAAAATATGGCCAAGGCTCCCTCTGCTTCCTCCTGCTTCCTTTTAATGTTCATGGTGTCCATTTGCAAGGCAAGGGTTTGCAACATCTAATTTTTAAATCTTCCAGCATGTTTCCAATTTCAGCCTTGATGGATGAGTTGGAAGATGATGTACTGGCTATAGGTTGACTACGCCTATCCTTTTTCCTGGTTACCTTAGAATGATTTGTAAAGATAGTCTTGATATCCTCATAGGGTAATTGGTAGATATCTCCTCTTGGTAACAAATGTAAGGTATCCAGAAGATCTTCTCTTACTTCCCTAAGTAGGACCAACTTTAGTGACTCAGGGTCAAGTGTGCACCTAGCCCTTGTGTAACTGAGATGGAATATTTCTTTGTAGTCTGCTAAGGATTCATCATGGCCTATGGTCATCTTGAAAATTTATACTTTAGCAGCCTTTGAATGATAGCAGTCTTGATATTTGTTGTTAAAGGCCTGCTGCATCTGAGCCTAAGTTGTGATGATATCTCTAGGTAAACCTATGAACCAGCGCAATGCTAAATCCTTGAGGGTAGATGGAGATAGTTTTAACTTTTTCTCATCATCTATATAGTCATAGGTTTGACATATAAGAGTAAACTCAAATAGGAAATTGTTGAGGTCCTCTGTGGTTAGGCCATGGAAATGAGGTAGGGCAGAGGGGCTTATATTTTTCATACTAGTGTCCCCATTTGTTTCCCTGATGGGGAAGGCACCCTCAACTCTCTCTCTCTATTCCCTCGATCATTTCAGTTTTCAACCATTGGTTCAGTAGGAATGGGTTCCTCTTCTTCTTCTTCCCCTGCAAGTTCTTTAAATATGTTAGGTTCGTCACGTAAGGGTTCCTCCATTTCACAGCTACCGAACAAGAGAGAAGGATGGTTATTGGGTATAATGGGGGTATTTGGCAAAGTTCATTAAATAGTCCCTATTGCTACAAGGCATGAAATGAAGTATTTTTGGGTTGGTTTTGTATTCTTTTTAAAACATGGAAAGTACTTGCAGAATTGAAACTGTGGATTGAATGAAAATTACTGACAGAATGAAAAATCTACTTGCTGAATTGAAATCCTACCTACAAAATGGAAAAGAAAGTAGATAATGCAAAATGAAAGAAAGGAAACAACTAGATTACTTTTGCAGAAATAAACTAATGGTAGAATATTGAAGACAAGAAGTAGAAGAAAAGAAAGTATTAATCACATTCTACTCAGACACCTCCCCGGAAACGACACCAAAAAGTGATTAGTGCTAGTATTTCAACAAGGATGTTTCAACTCCTGGGCTACCAGCTTTACTTATCAACCTGGGGTTCATACAAACTTAGAGGTGATAGTGTTTTATGCACAAGTAAAAGTGATGGTTCTACCTGTTGTCACTGTTCAACTAGCAAGAGACCACTTGGGTTCCAAGCTAGACTTCTATAGAGTTAGAGGAAGCTTGATTCTTTGATGGAAGAAGGAAAAATCTACTCTAAGAGAGTTACTCTACTGCAGTAATGGAAAAAGCCAACATGTAATGTTAAACCACACCATACCCTAATTAACCATTTAAGAAGCTATGATAAGAAGAATTACTAAATCAACAATAAACAAATGCTACTATCTAAGTTGTAGAAGTAAAAAGAATCAAACAATACTAATGTGCAAGCAAAGGAACTAAACTAAATTTGTTTTCACTTTTTTGTTTTTTTTAGGCAAAATCAAGTATGCAAACTAATTGTTCTTGTGGATGTGATAGGTGGATGAAAGGTGGTTGAGGGTGGTCAGAAGGTTTATGAAGTGGTTGGATGGTGTGGAGGGGTCCTAGGAAGTGTTTTGTGACTTCCTAGAGGTTTCCCATCAATTCAGCCTCAAAACAAGTTGTTTAAAGAAAACCTACATGATGTACTAGAAACCTACATGATGATTCTTTAGGAATTATAGGAAACTTACAAGAAATCTATAGGATATAGCCGAGAGATAATTGTGAGGTGTTGGAGGTGTTGGGAAGCTTACAAAAGGTATATGATGGGTGGAATGGAGTGTTAGAAGGTCTAGGATCACTCAATAGTCAATATCCAAGATAAGAGATGGCTAGATTTGCTCAATGTGTTTAGGAGAATTTCAATGAAAAATGATGAAAAACTAGTGAGGATGATGGTGAAACAAGGGATGGTTAAGGTGGATGAAGTGGAAGGTGGCTACTGGTTATGAAGTCTTGGTCTCCCCCTAAAGTACCTACTCTGCATAAAACATGTGTGTCTTCCAAAAAAAACTATGCAACAAGATACATTTTCGTAAACTAGAAAAGCATAAATCAACTGCCTATATTATACATGAAGAAAGTTGTTGAAGGGAATGAAAGAATGAGGGATATCTTATTGTATAAATGGATATGGAAAAATATGACAATTAAATCTACCTTGCAACATTAACCAACTACTAAATTAAAGAAAACAAACTCCAAAGCTCATAAAATAACTAGAAATATGTGTTTTTGGGGCTGCTGAAAGGTCCCTTCCTCATGTTATGGCCCAGAGGGAGGAAGTGAGGCCAAGGCACCTGCTAACAACCTTTTTGTTATCCTTTTTCTCCTTGCTAACTTGCTACTTGAAATATGGCACTCATGGAAGCAAACTATCACACAACCAATCTAATCTAGACTAATTGTAATGGAAATGCATCTACTAAGCAAATTAACAATTAATCTATGAATCTACACTAAGCATACATGTACAATAAAAAGGAGCCTTGGCTACTAGGGTTGGGCCCTAACCCAAGAGCTTTAGCCCTCTGAGTTAACTCAGTGCTGAGTCAAAACAAAACTCATTCTTATTACGAAAACAACAAATTACATCAAAAGAACTGTCACAAGTCTTGCAGCTCGAAAATAGAGTAGAGTTTTACAATGAAAATCCAAATCGTACTAAGGTCCTAGGCTTCTCTACTTCTAAATCTAAAGTCTCCAACAACTTCCTTAAAATTAGGGAGGCTCAGCTCCCAAACTCGGCATAAACTGGTGCTTTGTCTTTCACTTGCTCGACTGCCTTCTAATCCGTCTCCCTTGTCCCATTCAAGTTTTGACCTTGGCCTTTGCCAAAATTCCTCTCTTTTTCTCCTTTAATCCTATGTTAAATGCACATTAGACAACAAAGAAAAATATCCAACTCTAACTCATCTCATAAACAAAATATAATCAAAATTATGCAATAAGTTATGAGAATAGTTGGATTGACTAAGCTAGGAGGTGAATTAAGGCCCATATAATTACCCATTGATGAGGATTATCACCAAGTACTACAATATTTGTTACAGTCTCCTAACTATGGTTATGGCCTTGTAGTAGACCTCAAAAAAATTTCGTTTAGGGGATCCAAACTGCTCCAGAAGTTCACGACCTGAAAAAATACTAAAAATAGTAAACGCTGAAATAAATAAGGAAATAGATGAAACTGTCTGGCGGTCTAAGTGGAATAGGTCAGTGGTCATCAATATCCACCTAGATCATTCCTCCCCTCTTAGGATGCAATCATCCGCATTGCATGCAGAGCCTCCATGAGGTGAGGAAATTTCTATTAAACCTGGACCCTGGTGAGCCACTTGCCTTGGTGCAAGAGTTGGCTAGCTTTGACAACCCAATATAGTTGGTTCTTCTGTTGACGAGTGTTCTTGACATATGTTTCCATAATCCAATCAATTTTGGCATGTTCCATGCAATTTGGGTTTAACTATGTTGGTGTGAGTTGTTCCGTAATGTATGATGTGTCCAGTAATGGTGGGAAGTATGGCCGAAGGCGACCCACATTGAACACTTGGTACAGACCAAGGAATGGGGGAATGCTGAGATCAAAAGCATTGTCTCCCACAACCTTGGTGATGGTTTATGGACCATATTAGAGTGGTCTGAGTTTCCTATGGCCTCCAGTAAGGAATTCTTTCTATAAATGCAACCAAACTTTGTCGCCCACCTGAAACTTTTGTGGCACCCGATGTTGATCATGTCGCTGCTTGTACTTGGAATTTGACTTCTCCAAGATGTCGTGAACCTTCTCGCAGATGTGTTGGATGCATTGAATAAATTCAGTTGATTTATCAGCCTTAGACAATACATTTGTGGATTTTGTCTCTGTTGTCGTGTGAATCATGGCAACATCAATCAGACATAATCATTGAAATGCTAGACCCCCTTGAAATGGACTCTGACTAATCGAGGTATGGAGACCTCTATTATAACTGTGATACACGTATGGAAGACTCTCATCCTAGGTTCGAGGATTCTTGTTGTTGTACATGTGGAGTATCTACACTATCATCCTATTGATGATGTCTATCTGGTCATCAGTCTGAGGATGGAAGGTAGTCGACTTGTTGAGCTTGGTGTCCAATAGTGTCCAGAGGCTTGATGAGAATGTGCTCAGGAACTTGCTATCCTAATATGATATAATGGTCTTCGATATCTGAAAATATACCCATACTTGTTCAAAGAAGAGTTTGGCATTGTCCTCAGCAATGATACTCTTCTTGCAGGCCACCAATATAGCCATCTTAGAAAATTTATCCATGACCACCAATACATAGTCATTACCATACTTTATAGAAGGGAGGATATATGTATTGTCCATGGAGATTGATTCCCACAATTGGCTTGGAGTAGGCAAATGAGTGTACAAGCCTTGTTTCTTGATGATTTCCTTTGAGATGGCATAGGTAGTGTAGGATATGATATATTTACCAACATCCAGTCGGAGTTTGGGCCAATAAAAGTAATTTTGTAGTACAACCATAGTTTTATCCACACAAAAGTGTCCTGCAACTTTACTATAGTGTGCCTCCCAAATCATCTTGGCACAATCACTTGAAGGAACACAAATGTGCCCCAGGTAGCATAATAATGTGTCTTGGAGGTGGAAATCAAGGACTAGCTTTCCATCTGCTAGCATCTGGTATGTGGAGGCAAACTCTAGATCATTTTTGGATAATTGCATCCATCTAGAGGTCGCATGACCATAAGAGTTGAGGAAAATAGTCAGTGCTACAGCTTGGCGCTGACTGAGGTAGTCTACAACATGATTGGTGCTGCCCTTTTTGTATTTAATGTTCAAGTGGAATTGTTGCAGATATGTAGACCACTTCTGATGGTGATACTTTTGCAACTTCCCCTATGTCTGTATAAACTAAAGAGGTATGTGATTGATGTGGATGATTGTTTCCTTCCCCATAATGTATTGCTTCCATTGTCAGTATGCCTACATGATGGAATAGATCTCTTTATCATAGGTGGGGTACTTCTAAATTCTATTACAAAGTGTCTCCCTATGATAGGCCTCTAGATGCCTGTGCTGGGTGATGACTCCACTAATAGCATAGTCTGAGGCATATGTCTTGATTTAAAATGGTTGCTACAAGTCTGGTAGTGTGAGTACCGAGGTAGAGTAGAGGTGGTGCTTCAACTCAACGAATGCCTTCTATTGGGAAAAATACTAGGAAAACTTTGATTTCACCCAGCCCTTAGTAATATGACTCAAAGGCCAAGTAATATGGGAGAATCCCAACATGAACCTCTGATAAACATTTTCTAGGCCCAAAAAGTTTCATAGCTCCATTAGAGTGATCAGGGCTGGCCAATCCCGAATGGCTTGGATCTTAGTCGGGTTTACATGCACACCATGCTCATTTATGATGTAACCCAAGTATTGGATGTGGCTCATGCCAAAGGAAAATTTCCCTAAGTTGGCACACAGTTTGTGTTGGCAAAGGGTTTGAAGGACCTATCGAATGTGTTGCAAGTGTTCTTGCCAAATCTTGTTTAAGATGAGGATTCCATCTAGATAAACCCCCACAAACGAGTTCATGAAGGGCCAAAAGATGTCATCCATTATCCTCATAAAATTAGGAGGGGAATTTTTCAATCGGAAGGGCATAACTAGCCATTCGAAAAGGCCTTCCTTGGATTTAAAGGTGATCTTCTATACATCTGTGGGCTCTATTGGAACCTAGTGATAACTAGACTTCGGATCGATCTTGGTGAAATACTTGCCATGCTTGAGTTGGTCCAGTAGGTCACCAATCCTTGGGACTGAATACATGTTCTTAATAGTGATTTTGTTTAATGCTTGATAATAAATGCAGAGCCTCTAGGTTCCATCCTTCTTTTATACAAGTACAATCGAGCTCCCACAAGGCAAGGAACTTCGTCGAATGCGACATTTTTGTAGAAACTCTTAAATTTTCCATTTGATCTCTTCATTTTCTATAATGGAGTAGTGATATATCAATCCATTGGGTAGATATGCTCTGGAAGTCATATCGATCGAATGCTTGACCTGACAATGCAAGGGTACCCCTGTGGGTGAGGAGGAGATGTCCCTGTATTATTTCACGACTGTATCCACTTGATTCTGCTACTTGGAGGAACCCTTCCCGGGGGTCATGGATGTAGCTATGACCTTCCCCATACATTGAGAGTGACTGAAGAAGAAAAAAAAATTCCTAGTCTAGGAGATGACCTTACAACATTGATTAGAAGAGATCAAGGAGATTGTGGTAGTTTGGGCTACCTCTGGTATCATGTATAACTTACTACCCAAAGAAATAATAACAGATTAAGGTCTAGAACCATATACAACATGGCCCTTCCATAAGTATGGTTGTCCTAATCATACATCACAAACTTCAAGAGGAGAAAATTCACACAATACCTCATCCGTGAAGGGCTTGATGTTGTAGGGAAGGCGACACTGTTGGCTAACACAGAGATCTCGTCCTTAGTGAGGCCACCCAATGGTGTACAATTGAAGATATGTTATAATCTTTAGGACCACCTACCTCACGACATCTACGGAAATGAGGTTCTTTTTTCTCCAGCTGTTGACAATGAATTGCAGTAGAGAACCCTTCACCCACATCTATGAGTGGAATAGTTGTTCCCCCTCTTCTGAATATTCATGCTCAATATTTCAGATCTTGGTGGTGGCCACAGTGGCACTGGGTTTCATGTCAATTATCTATTACCCTCTCTCATTCCCCTTCTTGGGTTCTGACTCAAAGTCAAAAAATGTTTCTGACTCGGAAGCCTTTAGCTCGACCACCAATGACTGCTTGGCCCGACAATCACTTTTGTTGTGAGTAGACCTCTTATGGAACTTGCACCACTTTCTCATTACCTTCTTTATCTTCGTGGTGTTATTATTTACTTGCGGCTTTAGTGGGTTATCCTAGGTCACCCCACCTTGGCTTTGCCCCTTGTTCTGTAGTTTGGGGGTGCTTTTCCCTTGCATCTAATTCACACATCTAAAGTCTCGCTTTTTTTTTAACTTTTTTCTCAATCTTGATAGATTACTGATACACTGTGCTGAGCGAGGAGATGTCTAGCAAATTCATCTCATCTTGGATGTACATGTGTACGCAGTTGCTGTACTTGGGTACCAAATGTTTCTCAGAATCCTTTATACCCAACTTCATGTGAAGGGTATGGAAAACATTGGTAAACTCTAGCATGACTTGGTCTCTTCCCTGTTGCAGCATGGTCCACTTTATGTATTAATCCTCATAGCTCCTGATAGGGTAGTATTTATCCTTGATGGCATCTCAGAATGAATTCCAAGTGGGCACGACTGAAAACAATGATGGTGTACTTTCACATTTCTTCTCATTGTATGTTTCCCACCAATCCTTGATGTGGGGGATAGATTTTAGAAGTGTAAAAGTAATCTTTTCCTCGCTGGAAAAATCATCAACAAAAGAATATCCTTTAGCAGATATAACCATTTATCTACAGTGTCAACATCTATCTAACCTTCAAATATGGGGATGTAAAAGTTAAGTTCTACCTTAAATGATGTGGCGCTTCCAGAGTAGCTTCTAGAAGTAGATGTGTCACCTTTGGGTACCCTTCAAGAATCTAGGAAAAGTTATCCATCATCCTGTTCCTTGGTCGCTTGAGGGCTTCCTCGAGCAATATTTTGAAAGGATCTCTTCCCCCTTGTCTTTCTTCTCTTCTTTAATGGGAGGCCGTCAAGATTTGCAAGACTAGTCTTAAAACGTTTCGACCAGTTTGAGCCCTGACTCCTTATATCTTGACCTTGTTGGGGACATGTAAAGGAAAACATAGATACAGAATACCACTCTGATACTACTAATTCAAACTTAAAGAAGAACACGAAAAGATTGGAGATGTAACCATAAATACAAAGATGCAATAAAAATAATATTTCATTTCATTAATATAAAATACTAAAATATGCTTACATTGAAGATTTGAAGAAAGATGTGGAAGGTTTGACAAAATTTCCATAAGAAAGGCTTCCTAATGGATAAAAGGTAGTAGAGGAAACTCATGATGATAATAAAAGAAATGTTAATCATAATCTCGTAGACTCTAACGTTGGAATAAAGACCCACCACATTCCATAGATCAATATAAGAAAGTTGAATTAAGGTGTATCGAAGGGAAACCGGAAAAGATAATCAACTCTAATATCATGAAAAATCTTCTGAGGAAAGAACAATGGGGTAGATTTGCACAATTATGTTCAGTGCTAGGAGTTCCCACATTGAAATCATCTATTTCTCTAGATATCCAAAAAGTCCTGGACAATCATTCCAAGGTGTTTGAGACTCCCAAAGGCCTTCCACCTATTTGTGATCATGATCGTGCTATTCATTTGATTCCAAGGAGTATTTCTCCAAACATCAAGCATTACAGATATCGCTATGACCAAAAGAGTGAAATTGAACATATGGTTGAAAAAATGCTAGAGACTGGTATAATCCAACTTAGTCAAAGTTCTTTCTCTACTCCAGTGGTGTTGGTGCACAAGAAATATGGATCATGGTGAATGTGTCTGGATTATAGGGAGCTCAACAAGCTCACTATTAAAGATAAATTTCCCATTCATGTCATTGATGAACTATTGGATGAATTGCATGGATCAATATACTTCACCAAGATGGATCTTTGTTCAAGATATGACTAAATTAGAATGAAGATTGAAGAAATTTTGAAAACATCATTTAGACTTCATGAGGGTCACTATGAACTTTTGGTCATGCCTTTTGGCCTTACCAATGCACCTTATACATTTCGAGGTTTGGTGAATTCCATTTTCAAACCCTTCCTTAGAAAATTTGTGTTAGTATATTTTGATGATATACTAATCTACACCAAGTCTTGGAAGTATCATGTTCAACATGTTGACAAGGTACTAAAACTATTGGAGGAGAAACAAGTATAAAAAAAGCTCCAAATGTTTCTTTGGAGTATAGGAGGTGGCATATATGGGTCATATTGTATCTCAAGAAGGTTTTAAGGTAGACCCTAGAAAAATAAAATCCATTAAGGAATGGAAATTCCCCACATCCGTAAAGAATTTACAAGGATTTCTTCAGTTCATAGGGTATTAACACAAGTTTTTTAAGAATTATGGGAAAATAGCAACACCTCTAACAACATTACTAAAGAAATATGCATTTTCTTGGACTCCAGAAGAAACGAAGGCCTTAGAATATGTTAAAGGTACAATGTGCCAAGCACTGGTCTTAGCTACACTAAACTTGACTAAAACATTTATTGTGGAATGTGATGCCTTAGGAAATGGAATTGGTGTTGTATTAATGCAAGAAGGAAGACCCATATCTTTTCAAAGTCATCCAATCAAAGGAAAGTGTTTACACAAAGCTATTTATGAGAAGCAAATGTTGGAAATACTACATGCACTTAATAAATGGAGACCTTACTTAATGGGAAGGTGCTTCAAGGTAAAAACAAATCATGATAGTCTTAAATACTTTTTAGAACAAAGATTATCTTCAGAAGAGAAGTAGAAATGGGTTACAAAGATGTTGGGTTATGACTTAGAAATCATCTACAAAAAAGGGAAGAAAAATTTTGTTGCAGATGCACTCTAAGAATGACGAAGAAGTGTGGGCAATCATTCAAAATTTGCAACTAGATCCCAGTACAATGGACACATTTAGCTGGAAATATGATTCGTTATGTTCTTGTTGGACACCTAATCCTAAATGGGTTAGTGTGGAAGCCGAATGGACAAAAGGAGTCCAAGGGACCTTGGGATGTGAATCCCAACGGTCACATAATGTACTATAAATGTATATCATTTGTCAATAAAAGTGTGTTGCACGCTTTATCTTTCATATCTCTCGCTCCCCATGTGTGTTTAACATGGTATCAGAGCAGGCATATTCCTGCCCTACATAATTTCTTTGAACCATTTCTTTTATGGTTTCTGCCATCACTTATGAATATTTTCTCAGCTAGAATTTAGTTGCCCCATTACATGAATTGCATTCACCTGATTACTCTGTCCTGTCTGACTGTTCAGCTCTCTCACTAATTCATAAACATCTATGACATAAACGTTTGTGACTGTTCAGCTCTCTCACTGATTCATAAACATCTCTGACATAAACGTCTCTGACCTGGTAACTGCGCCTGTTGCATACTATGTCAGTGCAGATTCCCAGCATCTCCCGCTCGCTGTAGGTTTCTTCGAGCATAACCAACGACTCCCACCTAACTTTCACGCGGAAGTATGTCCACAAACTATTGTTGATGGTCTCATGTTGTCTGTGGAATTCATACAATGTAATATGCAAATACCTTCTATGGCAAAGCAGAAGCGTTGTGCAACTGTTGTGGCGTAGCAGAAGCGTTCTCTGGTGAATCGAAATTTTTGCAGTTGTTCTATTCCAAAGTTTTGCAGCTGTTGGTATCACATTCCAAGTTGATTCTTTTCCTTTTGCCTTGCTCGAGGTCTAAATAATACAACACTATTAAATTGTTTGAATACTCCACGATTAAATTGAAAATTGCAGCTCTGTGTTGAATGCTTTGGAGGATTTAACACTACTGTTAATACGAACTGTGGGTTTTGGCTCCATGGACATTAATTTTGGCTAAGTGAATCTCTGAAATTTCTATAATATTAATTTGAAAAGGAAAGGGTTGTTTACAACTATTCAGTGATTCTTTATCTATGTTGAAAAGCTCGTCCACTGCGTGAAGGATATGGAATCCGTCCATTGCGTGGAAGATATGGAATCCGTATGAGAAGGAAAGGGTTGTCAAACTGTCGTCACCATGGGTGAACGCCTGGGTGGACTTGGTGTGGACCATGGTGAGCTGCTGACAAGAACTTCATACAGAGCTGCTGTTTAAATTAATTTGAACGCTGCTTTAAATAAATCACAGTGGAAGCATTGGGTGAATAATGTCAATGCACAATTTCTTTATATCATTTAAATTATTTTTGTATAATTACAGCATGCTGCAACGATAGCATTTTTATCACTGTGTGTGGTATACACATTGATGTTGTGCTATACACAGAGACCCAGCTGTGTGCGGTATACACATTTGATGTTGCTTCATTCTTCGGTATCCGACATTGTGGACCCCCGCTTCAAAGGAACTGCACTAATCATGATTTAGAGTGGCGCAGTGATAGCGTTGCTCCCTCTCACCCTCGACTCTACAAGACCTCTCCCATACACTCTGTAATACATAACACACATTCGAATGATGGCTCCTACACGCAGGTGGTAAATCCGCCTTCCGATGCAGTTTCATGCCACTATTTTCATACATCTACGTTTCGTGCTCGACAGTGCTCTAATATCGCTGGTCCACAGTCGACCTCTAATACCACTAGTATAACGTTATTCATATACATTGTTTCATTGTTTCATATACATTGTTCCATATACGTTGATCCATATACGTTGTTCATCGGTGTTGACTCTCGTTCAATCATTGACCAGACTCTTGTCATACTCCCACACCACCGGTTCGACTCTGCTACTGCTGGTATACCCCGTGGTGCAACAGGAGATATACCACGATACCACTATACTACATATGTTGAATCCACTGGTAACAACTTTCCATATATCGCTGTACCACCTCTGGCCGAGTCCTACCTCCTGGCATTATGGTTGATAGTAATACGTTGATGGTATTCTTCATGAATATCTCTTTTGCGGAAGGAAAAAACCTGGCTTTTTGATAATTTGGAGATACAGTTGTTCAAGTGAGCAGGCCTTGATCGGAATATGAAGATGCTGCTTTTCAGCTCTTGATATGTAAATACCTTTTTTTTTCTTCTTAAAAAAAAAAAATACGAACATAAAAGTATAAGTGATGGGATATCTTGCTTTCGTAATGTTGTCTGTGGAGTCCACTTCGAAAAGTTGAGAGGGATCAAAAGCAATTTGGACCTTCCAGTTTTGAGCTGCCCTGGAAACTTTCCTACACAGGTTCTTGCATGCTCCAATGAAGTAGCCTTCTTTCGTTTTTATTTAAAATCAGTATTTGCAACATCAGGTTCATAGATGTGTTAACTATTCCTAAGAGGGGCAAGTTTCTAAAAAGGCTATTTCAGGGTGCTTCATTCCTGTATTTGGGGAGGTTATTGACACGATTTGGAGCGGGACTCATCTCCTTCACTATGATTGCTTCAATATCCAGAGTGGAAAAGTAGGCTTCCATGTCCGTTGCTTCAAAATTTGACTCTCACTTAACCGTACAACATTTTTTGAGTAGCTTCAGCTTTAGCTTCTTTGTGAAAATCAACAACTTTCTCTTCAACTTGATTTTTTATCGCTTCCTTCCAAGTTTTATTAGCCAGACATTCTTGATGTATATTATTGGAAACAATACAAGTCAGGAACTCAGATAATCCTGGGCTTTCCATTAAAGCGGGTAAACATGGATTTCTGTTGTCGGAGAGTAATAAATCATTCAACGACAGTCTAATATCTTATGGGCCAGTTTCTCTAGCCATTCACGTTAGTCTATATAATTTTCATAGTTTCAAGATATCTCTGGTTGGTTTTTTCCCTTTAAGCTACAGGACTTTCTTGTGTAACTTAAAGATATATAGCAACTGACATTTTTCTGTGGGATTTTGGAGGTTTTTTAAGGTGTAGAAAAATGGCTAAGCTTGAAAGAATATTATAGTTATTGAGAACTCTAATCGTATCCATTGCGGACAACACAATCATAATCAATAAAGACATTATTGCTGACATTCAAAAATGCATACAAAATGGACAAGAAAAGATAGAGTTTTGCAGCTTGAGACAAAGCTACAGCAGGAAGAATTACACAAGTGGAGTCATCATTCTGAACTTGTTTCCGTTCAGAAGATTGAAACAGACTCCCATAAACAGCAAGTAAATAATGTTACTATTCATTCAAATAAAGTAGCAATTGTACATGCAGATGCAGAAACTCAATCTGCACTTCCCAAGCCCATCATCAGACCTTGGGAACAACTTGTCCACAACAAGCACAGAACTGGTCTTGGATATGACAAGGACTTGTCCTTTCATATTCTAGACTATGCCAAGCCCATTCAGTTTCAGAGTGCTGGATGCATTTTATGACAGTTCACCTGCTCCTCATGACAGTTCACCTCCAGCTGTTCCAGACTCTGCTCCTCTTCCACAGCAACAACAACAACAGATCGTGAAATGCCAACACTGTGATCGAGTTGGCCATTTGAAAGATCACTGTTTT
>APFE030841005.1:22675-47589 GCA_000404065.3 Pinus taeda | reverse complement strand
ACAAGCTTCAAAGCCACATCAAGCGAGCCTGAGCCACAACCTGCCACACCAGTTTCAGAGTTGTAGCCAGAGACAAAGATTCCCCTGAACATGCCTTCAGTTGGCAATCTGGGACACTTCCTCTAGCAGAAGACTTCAGCTTCTTGCAAGTTTTGGAAGAGTTCCGGGAACAAAATTGAGAACACTTCCTCTAGCAGAAGACTCCAGCTTCTTGCCAGTTTTGGAAGAGTTCCAGGAATTGCATTAAGCATTCCAGAGTTGTTGGTCATCCTTTAACCATCACAGGTTGAGGCTTCCCTTTTCAAGTTGAAGTTTCACCTTTTATGCGGGGTGAGACCTCCCTTTTATGGTTGAAGGTTTCCCTCTTTAAAACAATAGGATCACTTCCTCTAGCAGAAAACTTCAGTTTCTTGCCAGTTTTGGAAGAGTTCCAGGAACTCCACTAAGCGTTCCAGTGTTGGTGGTCATCCTTAAACCACTGCCCTTTATACCAACATTTCAGAGAGCACATTCAGCCTAGTGCTGCCATGCATTTTTGCACATTTTGTATTACAACTCTCTTCTTGGACTCATACATAACCCTTCGGATTAAGGGGGGGATTGTTGGACACCTAATCCTAAATGGGTTAGTGTGGAAGCCGAATGGACAAAAGGAGACCAAGGGACCTTGGGATGTGAATCCCAACGGTCACATAATGTACAATAAATGTATATCATTTGTCAATAAAAGTGTGTTGCATGTTTTATCTTTCATATCTCTCGCTCCCCATGTGTGCTTAACAGTTCTGAAGATGGATTATACTTCTGTAAGGATTCCCAACTCAAACAAAAGATTCTTATGGAATTTCACATCTCTCCCTTAGGAGGGCACTCAAGATTTTTAAAAACCTACCATTGGGTTAAGAAGATTTTTTTCGGGACTTAAATCTGATATTCAAATGTTTGTGGCAGAATGGGAGGACCAGTCAACCCTGATATTCAAATATGATATTACAACCTTTATGCTTTACAAGTCAGTGTTGGGAGGAGGTTTCAATGGATTTTATCATAGGTTTACCCAATACTGAAGGAAAGAGTTTCATCATGGTGGTAGTTGACAAAATTACCAAGTATGCACACTTTTGTGCATTATCTCATCCATTTAAAGCCCATATAGTTTCCACTACATTTACGAAAAAAATTCAGAAGCTACATGGAAACTCAAAATTCCACTCGAAATTTTTGGTCTGAATTATTTTCTTATCTGGGTACTTAGTTAGCTCATAGTTCATCTTATCATCCTCAATTTGATGGGAAAATTGAGATAGTGAACAAATGTTTGGAAGGATATCTTCGTTGCTTTACATCTAATAAACAAACATAATGGGCCAAGTGGTTGGCTCTAGATGAATTATGGAATAACATTTCATTCCATACCGCAGCATAAATTACCCCATTTATGGCACTTTATGGATCTAATCCACCATCCATCAAAACATATTTAAGAGAAAATTATAAGGTTCAAGAAGTGGAATATTAGATCGAGCATCAACAACAGGTTCTCCAACTCTTAAAGGATAACCTCACTTTGGTGTAGAATAGAAGGAAACAATAGGCAACTCAACATCACAGCGAAAGAAGTTTTTATGTAGGTGACTGGGCATTTCTATGGCTACAAAAATACAAACAAATGTCCCTCAAGCAATCTAATAAGGATAATAAATTATCACTAAAGTATTATGGTCCATACAAGGTGTTGCAAAATATTGTTGCTATGGCATACAAATTGGAGCTTCCTACATCTCCCCAAGTGCACCTAAGTTTCCATGTTTCATGCTTAAAGAAGGTTATAGGTGACAAGCTCCTAGTTTAAACAATATTTCCATAACTTGACGAAGAAGGAAAAATCATATTGGAACTTGAAGCAGGCACAGAAACAAGAACTCAATAGCTATGAAATTGATCAGTTTTAGAGTATCTCATCAAGTGGAATAACTTACCCGCTGAAGATTCCACATGGAAGGATGAGAATTTTATACAAAAGTACCCATAACTACTCAAGCATGGGAAACAACCCCGACCAAAAATTCTAGTATAATGGGATTGCTCGATAGTGGTTTATAATTTAGGGAAGGGGTGCCTTGTGATTAATCCTTTTTATCAATATCGAATGGGAGGCTTAGGCACAAATCCCAACAGCATCCTGCCTCCCACTAAGAATAAACTATGAGGGGCACCTTGTGGCAAATATTGACCACTGATCTCCCTATAACATGCCCCAATCATTGTCAACTTCTCCTAGCCTATGTTTAAGGCTTAATATTGTGCCAGAGATACCTGACACTCTATGACCTTAAAATTCCCCCCTTTCTAGGTAATCCTTAACTAATAATTTACATAATGAAATGCATACTAAAATGGATAACATGTGCAAAAACATGTTTATATAACTATCCTTTCTCAATTAACATTCAAATACATTTTATTAACATATAGTTGACATTTTTAGTGGAAATAAATGAAAAATTAATACACATCTTGTAATTTTCGAACTGGATTTAGACCTTTGACATTGCACCCAACCATATACCATGCTACTCATTTATTTCAAAAATTTGTCACCCCTAATCTAGGGCTTTGACTCCATGGGGCATCAACACTGACCACCAAGGTCAAACAACCATCGGCTAAGGTACCAAGCCCAACCACCTTCAACCAACAATCCTATGGCTTTGAAGAGTTCCAATTACATCATAGGTGTTCCAAGTATCCATGCAACCTCTCCTAGCAAAGGTACTATGCTCGACAACCTCTAAACAATAATCATTTGGATTCTAGGAGTTCCACTTCCGTAACAAGCCTTTTAGGTACCCATCCAAGCCTCTATTTTGTCACTTTTATGATGCTTCCATGGCATTCTTTGTGAGAATACTTCACAAGAATCATTTATACTCACATCATCTCCACAATGCCAAACATGTCCCTTTCTATATGTGTTCTTCATTTATGCCACCTAGAATTTCTGCAAGCCACTTAATGGACCATTGTTATATGCATGGGTTCCTTTTCTAATGATTAATAAATCAAATGAACCTCATTTATCATCCATGGAGTCTCTCCTACCTCCCATACTTGTTTTGTCTTTTTTGTATGCAACCCCTTATTTTATTAATATGTATGTGTTACATGATTACATTATTACGCCTTCTAGCATGAAAATATAAAACATATGCATATGGGTACAATAACCCCATAACACATAAACACATGGGAACTACAACCTTGTAAATCGGTCCTCATCTTACTAGCGTAATTATGCACATGATGCTATTTACATTCTAGGTGTTATAGTCATCCATGAAAAAGATATAGGATAACTTAGTTATTAGAGGGATTATATGGAATTGATTTTGGGAGGATTATCTCTAATTTATAGGGGGGAAACTAGGTCACTATTCATGTTGTAGACAAAATTCCACCACTGCAAATAAACACACCTTTGACTAATACTCTTGAACCTTTACTTTTATAGTTGAGTGTGTGTTTCACAGAACCTTTAATTAACTTTTTTCTCTCATTAAATGACTAGTGAGAGTCGTGCATCTACCATGGGGGAGATTGGATTCTCATCGTCCACTATGTTGGTAGTGTCATCCATGTTGTCTTTATTACCACTAATCAATGTGTTAGGTTTCACTTATCCTATTTTGGAAACGTCACTTTCCTCGCTTTCAGACGTCTTAACAGTTTTGTAACCCTGAGAAGCTTCCTAAGCTTCTTTGTAACCGTCCCCTTGTCTGAATTTGTGTTCAGAACAAGGGATCCCTAGAGTTAAACTATGGGATATGGGTGGTTTCCCATATGTTCTTCTATCCCTCCAATCACAATCTCTGGTATGGGTCTACCTTCCTCAAGAAATCTTCTAGCAAGGGGTTGCATTTCTTCCTAGTTATTATAGTTTTTTGGAGGGATGTATAATCGATGGGGTAGCTTTGTGTTAGGAGGAATTCTATTCTTTGGATTCTTCAATGGCTTTGGAGGAGCTAAGTTACATATCAAAAACGTCCCCACTATTACCACTATGCCAAAGAGTTTTCCTACCTACAATGGTTCTTTCACATGAGGATGTAATCCTTCAAGTGCCATGTATAATCCTATTAGAAAACATGATTTTGGGAGTTTCTTTCTCAACGGGAAATTTCCCTTAGTGAAATAATCCTTTCACATGAAAGCTAGCCTAGGGGTTTGATACACTAGCTTTAGGAATCACTTTGTACGACACATATCTTCTAGAAACTATGCTATGGTGGACTACATGGTCCATCTACAGGTCCATCATTATCTTCATACCCATTTAACCAACATCATCTTCCATTTCTAGCATTTCTCAATTTGTTCATTTTGGAAAAATTGACCAATGACCCCATATGCCACCATTCTTAGTGGCCTCCAATTCCTAAAAAAATACCATTTGATATACCCAAGTTAGAAATAAATTTGGGAGAGAATCCCACCATGCATGTCAACACCTAACATCTATGGTGTTCTTCAAAATATTTGGTGGATGATATTGTTCGATTGAGACTCTCCCAATGAACCCTAAATGATGATAGCACAAAATGGTACATTAAACAAGACAAGGATTTCCATGATGATGATGCTTCCTTCGCATGAACATTCTTTATTGATTTTAAATTACCTTCATGGAAATATATCAAAAGTGATCTCCTATCCACCTTTAAGTAGGACACCTCTATCGATTTTTTTTATCATTTAAACATGTAATGGTGATGGAAAAATTGATTGGGACCAATATTTCTATCCAATTTCTCAAATATTGGTTCATTCGATCCTTGATACCCCCATTCCTAGGTATTTCGCTATGTTTAGCATGATAACTATGGTGGAGAATCATATTATGTGCCTAACATATTGATTTCATTTATTTATAATTGAAATACCTTACGACATTATTCCTAATGCTCCTTCACCTTCAACTATTCCAAAACAACCCAAATCAGGATGACATTCTAACTGTGTAATTGGTTTCATCTCTTATGTTGATAAACCAAGTTGGCTTCTCATATGGGACAACTAATTGTTACATATCATGCCCCTTCAACTACACGTAGCTCTCAAAAAGTTTTATCTCCTAAGAAATTCACCATAATTCACACATTGCAGCCCATGAAACTAAAAACATCTAAGCAACATGATAGGGAAAATTATAAGAATAAGAAAATTAATACTTATGAACTTGATTAGGAGACACAACAACCCCAACCCACTAACGGTGGGGGCATGAATGAATGAAGTCACAATGTCAAGTTTGCTTCTAATATTTGTAAAAGGTGTCATATAACTCATGATTGTCCAACAATGGATAAGATTCATCACTTGCTTCTACAAGTAACTGCCAATGAACAATTGATTATATTAATAAATCCATTCCTCTCCCAACCACAACAACCACTCATTGCAACACGTCCTCCACTTTTGCCTAAAGGCATGGGATGAAAAACAATTGAGGAAGGTTAGTCACCTATTCTTATGTGAAATGAGAAAGTGAAATTATCTTTCAAAGAACTATGACTCTTGAGTGTGGTTCTCTTGTAAGGACTCGATCAACCCATTCCCTCTATTGGACCTCTCATGTTAGGTAAGCCTTTGGAGCAGTGTTTCACCTATTAGAGTTAGTATTTGCATATTTCCATCAATGATCAAAAATCCTCTTTTCATATCATATTAGGGTCCCATTCTGAAATTTTTATTATTCCACCTAGGTCCTCATTTAAAAAATTTACTCATTGATGGTAGCCTTATGGAAAAATCCCCTCTCTATAAAAGAATCCAATATTTGTTGGCCCACCTTCATGTGTCTTACTGAGCATACATTTACCATCAAGGCTCATTTCATCATGTTTTGTGTCAGTCAAGTCCACCTGAAGTCTGCTCACTCAAGGTTTTCATTAGATTCTAGGTGTCATTTTTTCAAGGTCCAATAAAACACCATTTCATTGCATAAGGAGAGAAAATTATGAGAGTGAACTAAATAATATCCATTTTTCAGTTAAAGAGGAAGAATGTAACCATGGTTGCCAAAGGTTCTAATTTTGATTTCAACCATGAATTTCATTCCAATTTGTAATTTTATTCCAAAAAAAAGAGATATATTTCTATTTTTTATATTTATGTAATTTTATGTTATTATATGTAATAAGTGACTTTTCTCAAGCTGTCAACTTAGTTCCATAATGCCAAAAATACCAAAATTCAAAGGTCAAAGTATTCCCAATGTATATCAATTGATCAATCTGTAAAGCAAAAGCACAAGGAAAAGGGTATCAGTGCAATGCTTCAAAAGAACTTTCAAAACATTAGCAAATGGGTTATAAATCAATCAAGTCAAATGCTACCAAGTATTTAAAGGCTTCAAGATGTCCATTTTCCCCTCATTTGCTCTTGTCTTGGTCGAACAAACTCAACAAAGGAGAAATTTTTGAGTTGGACAAGTGAAACCAACAAACCAGAGTTTTCACTGTGCATTTGTGCATTACATTGCGTGTTCCAGTGTCACGCTACACGTTTCTCTTATACGCTGCCTGATTTTGTTATACATTGCACATTTGACCAATGAAAGGGCATGTTTCAGTTGAGCGTTGTGCATTCAACTAAGGTTGCTCTCCAGCCTCTAAAACTAAGATTTATTGCCTCTCAAGCTTCAGGTCGATGGTTCTCTTCCTCCAACAAGTAAGTAGCCCTGAAAGTATACTGCCATTTCATTTCACATTTCACAACTTCATAGTTAAGTCTCTTGAATGAAACTTTGAGTCTTCAAACTTGCAAACCCTAGCTTCATTCCCACATCTCTAATTTCGCACCCTAATACTTCTAACCCTTTCCCATAACCCTATTAAAACCTTTCCCAACCCTTTTATCATTTCATTATCTCCCAAAGCCTTCTATTGCGAAAAACCTAAGACCTAGGTGTTCTATTTACATAGGCTCCCAAAACCCCTAACTTGTGATAAAATTCGCTATCCTAAATCCCTTTACATTCCCACTCCTTGTTACTTCCCTTAAACCAGAAACCCCTTTCATGATCTCCCTGAATTTCCTCACACCATTCCTATCTCCCTACACATACATTCCACTATCATTTCATCTCCCTAGGGTTTTAAAATCAAAACACCATGTCACAAGAAGAAAAAAAAAGTTCTAGTGAAGAGGAAAGAAAGGGGAGAAAGTCAATCAAAGGAGGGAAAATCTTGGATTTGAGCCAAGAAATACTCATGCACTCATGGAATCTCCCATGACTGTGACATATTTCAAACATCTAGGATATTTTGAATTTTGTGAGAAAGTACAAAATGTCCAATATCATCTTATGTTGAATAAATTACTCATCACCAATCTCCATGACAATCAGGTAACCCTTGCTAGTGTCACTTTCACTGCATCCATTGTTATCATATCAGGTACCATTGGAATCCCAAATTTTGGGGAGAAATGGTTTAGAAAAGGTGAATTGGAGGAGCATTATTATGAGCCCTATATTAAACCTAGATACAAAAATGATACAAAGAGGTTGTTACCTTTCTCTTACCTCCTCGATAGATTTGTTCCCATGATGAGAATCATGTTGAAATACTTTACTTGTGTAGGAAGGTTTTCCAGACTGTATACCTATCATATTCAGCTACTCATGCATTTCACAAGGCTTAAGATGCTCAAAATACGTTATTATCTTTTCTAGAGAATTGCAAAGATGGCCTACATTGCCCAAAAAGGAAAGTATAAAATGAATAGTCTCTTTCATCATTCGATCATTAAAATCATAGTCCTTCATCATCTCAAAGATCTAAACATTTCATGGAGTACCTTCATTGCCAATGACATATTTACTGATCCATCCATTTAGCATGTTCAAGATGTGTTTTTGGGCATGGAATCCCCACACAACATGTTTTAGGGCTCAAAGCCCACGTTTTGGTCAAATGCATTGTAAAACTCCGTGAATTGTGAGCGCAGAGCGCGAAGTATAGGTTAAGTGATAGGGTTGTCTATCCTAAGTGTTGTAAGGTAATGTAATGTCATGTCGGCCTACCAATGGTCTGTGGATCATGGGATTGTATAAATAAAGTGAGGCTCTAAGTTGTAAAGGGAGTAGCTAAGTAGCGAAGGATCGAAGATAGAGAATAAAGTAAGACTCTAATTGTATTGGATTGTAGTAGTAGGAATAGGCTTTGCAGCTGAGTGCACGAACCCCTACAACTTAGTGCGCAAGGTAGTGTTGAGTCTGTAACATTGAATGAAGAATAATAAAGAGAAGTTGATTGCAAATTTGGTGCATCTGCTTGTGTATTACATTTTTTACATTTATACTGTTTTGTTTATCGTGTGCACTTATATGATTGCTGGATATACTATTAATTATCACTAGTCTTACATAGATAAGTTAAGTAATCGAGTAATAATAGGTTAAATAGCAAGGCACTTGGGTATAATATGGATTGCGCCTCGAGTAGGGTTGCATGAAGGCAAAATCATAGGTTGCGAGGTGCTAATAGGTGCACGTAGTGATGTGCATGTAGGGTCAAACTACGGACCGCCAGAAGCTCATCAAAAATCCCCAGTGTCTACAAACATAGTTGTAGCACCCTCCCATACTACTTTGGATGAGACCTTAGTCTGCTCTCCACGGACTGTTGCCGAAAGGGCTTGTAGTACCGGGATTTGCTTGGCTAAATCACCTCTGAACCTAGGTCAGGCCCATATAAGCCAACAAATGGTTTCGTTTATGGGATGTATGATGTCATGCCACTAGAATCCAATAAAGAAAGAAATTGAAGGGTGGTTGGATAAGAAGATTCACGAGTTCACGATGCAGGAAAAAAGAAATCCATGAGTAAATAAGGAACAGTGGTTGGAGTGCCACTTGTATACAGAAATCCATGAAATTTTCTTTGCATCCTTTCCTTCTAATCTATATGAGTGGATCACGAAGCTAGCAGATAGTCAGGGAAGGTGTAGGCTCGACAAAACAATCATGTGGACTCCAGGATTAGTGTGCAGACTAGAAGTGTTAGGAGATAAGATTGCACGCAATGTGGACCATTGGCTTAACCGAATTATAGGAGGATTTATCACTAACTTTGTGGTAGACATGACCATCAACTATAGTGAGGAGGAGCGACATTTCCTCAAGAGACCACGAGGTAAGCATATTAAATCTTTAAACACTTGGATTAAGATGTTATTGTGTGAAAAGTGGGTTCTGTGAATAAATTAATGTTTGGGACTACGCAAAGTGGGGAAATCTACAGAAGTGGAAGTAGTGAAGAATTGGAAACCAGACCCTTAATTTCCCCCTCAAGGGAAAGTGAGGAAGAGCTCATGAAAGTCTCTCTGATAAGCACAGTCAGTCTGATAAGGCAGAAAATTCCACACCTACCACCTCCACCTATATCACCACCCATCTCACCCTCCTCACCTGCATCTCCACCCACCCCACCTCCGCCACCACCACAGTTCAGTATGGCGAGTGCAATCAAACTACTAGTATTTATAGGAGTGGGGAATGAAGATCCGGACCAATTCTGGTTCATGGTAAGAGCAGTATGGGAAGCACAAGGAGTTGTGGATGACAATATCAAGAAGGCTAACTTGGTGAGTGCATTGAAGGATCACGCATTAACAAGGAGCATCAAGCATTCTAATGACCATCCAAGCAAAGGACTCATAGAAATCCAAGCAGTGCTGAATAGGGAATTTGGCACACCAAAGTTAGAAACACAATCCATCATCGGATTTAAGGATATCACAATGCTCTCGGGTGAGACCCCCTGGGATCTGGACTAAATATTAAAGGTCACGACTCACGAAGCCAACATGACATTGACAGATGGACATCACCGTGCATGATTTATAGAATCACTAACACTGCACTTAAGGATGACACTGTCACAGCAAAAACTTTCCACCCAGGCCGAAGCTTTGGATATGGCGATGAGATTGCATGAGACCCCTATACAAGACCTTGGTCTAGGAGTCCAACAAATCCATGCACAACTGCAAAATCTGTGTCTAGAAGTGCAGACTTTGAAACAACATAGGACACCTCAGCCAGAGGCACATGAGGAGTTATGGTGCATAAAATGCAAATCCTAGGGGCATGACAAGGACCACTTTCCAGTGTTCATGAATTACTTGGCAGGAGGAGGGTCGATGCTATTAAGACCTTAAGCATAGGCAGGACTGAGCATTGTGCCTGCATTGTGGTGTGTGATCTGTCAGATAGGAGGAAAACACACTATGGATAACTGTCATATATTGCAGAAGTATATGCAGATGTCCCAACAATTGTTTTGTAACTTTTTCAGGACAGTAGGCCATGATGAGCACACCTGCAGAAGCTACAAACTAATGATGGATCAGACTCCTACCTATAGGGGGTAGATCGAAACGTGAGCCCTCGACTCGAATGTAGGAATGGCGCGCGTTGTATTTTAGGGGTGCGATCAAGGTCGAGGTGGAATGGGACCAGGAAGGGGTTACAGACAGTTAATTCGTTATAATTGCAGAGGGCTAGGGCACTATGCCAACGATTTTATGTACCCGACAAGGACATCATGTTTTTACTATACTCATTTTAATCATGAGGTAGAAGACTATCCTACATTGATAACAAGACTACATGGAAAAGGGGTACTTCTGCCCCCTCTGACTTAGAATTTGTGGATGACGAGGTCAGAGTTGCACGAAGAAGACCCGAATGTAAACATGATGCTCAGGACAGGTATGAACATTGATGATGATAAAGGTAAGCAGTCAGAAGAAAGTGTGTGGGCTCGCAAGGCTCCTACAAAGGAACTTAAATTTGATTCAGAATGTGTGAAGGAGACATTCATGGAAGCTAAGAAGAGTTTCATGGTGGCCTCCACTTCAGGTAGTAAGGATTAATTAGAACCAGGGATGGATCCATCAATGTTCACTACCTTTTTGGAGACATGCATGAAAGTGCTACGCGACAGCAAGGTAGCAAAAGGACTACAGGAACTTATCACTAGGTTCGCAGGGTCAGGAAAGCTGTGCGTGGTCTGGAAAGTTGGTTAGCATGCATTACACACAGGAAGGGAAATGAGGTTGAAAAATTGGCAAGTATGAAATGGATCAGGTAATCTTGGATCTGGAATAGGGTGTGAATGACCACCAAAACAAACATGGGAACGCATGGGAAAGCCCGCGCTACAGTGGTCTCCTATTCAGCTACAAATGGTGAACCAATATAAGGTCTTGCCCATGGGAAGATTGCAAGGGGTAATAGTAGATATTGAAGTTGCAAGCGCGTAGGTAGATTTTGAAGTGATAGAGATTGTAGATGACAGTAATCCCTATCCTGCGCTACTAGGAATATATTGGGCCACTGATATGAATGGAGTCATAAATCTGAAGAAGCACAAAATGATCTTTGAAAAAAAGTCACTACACGTAGTAGTACCACTAGATCCAGCCGAAGGAGCAAAATACACTGAACCGGTGCATGACGATGATAGTCATGATGGTCTTGATTGTATTTACAAGATAATCATATGAGAAGAGGATTGGGTGAATCCGACTGCAGATGGAAGGATTGTGTGGGAGTGCGAAAGCTCCTGCACTTTGGATTTAGATGAAGAGATAAAGAGATGGCAGATTCAGCTGCATGAAGTAACAACGCTTAATTGCAACATGATGGTTAGATCACTGCGCTGAGTAACAACAAAGGCAAGGGATCTGCCTACATATGATCGGTTGACAGTAGTGGATGAATTCCTAAGTAAATTTGAAAGCGCAGTACCAGAACAACAACAGTTCGATGTGCTGAAGTCGACACTACACGCAACACCCTCATGATTGTGGGGCATGCATCAGGAAATTTTGAGGACTGGTGTGGATGCAGAAGGATGATGCACCCAGGATTTAGAAAACCCCGGCTCAAAATGAGAGCAAGTTAGCAGGGGCATAAAAACTTGTGTGCCCACCTTTCCCGATGGGTATGGACATATGCTAAATAGCCCGCACAAGCACACACCACTCTCAGAATAGAGAATCAGAACAAACTGCAGTAGCAAGAAAGGTGACACATGCTACCAATTATCCATGGAGAAGCATTCAATAGGGTGTGAGAAGTACTGAATGGGGTTCACCTGCTGCAATGCATGATTGGGACCTGCGCGTACCAATGGTTCGATGGGCGTATAGCATCATGTGAAAAACCCTGAGACAGTGCGTGAAGACCAGGACAAAGAAATCACATAACTACGTGAGGTCAAACACATAAAGATTCAGGAAGCCATTCAACGAGGGAATCTTAGACTTCGCAAACTCGAAAAAGACAGAGTACGAGTAAGGAAGAAAATCATTTTGATGGATGCCAAGATCAAGAGGCTAGAAAATGAGATCAAGCAAGCATGTCTCGTTGATAAACCAATGATGATGAGACAAGGTGCGGATGATCATACCACTGGATTAGAATATTGTCGCCAAAAATTTATGATTCTGTTGCCATGGCCATGACCGCACCTCACCAAATGTAGTAACCAGGGGAGCACACTACATATGATAGAATGCACAATGCCAGATGTCACGAGGGAAATTGAGGGGTTTCCGTAGACTATACTAGAAGGCAAGTTGAAGTCTCACACAGGTGATGCGACCACCTGAAGAGCTGTAGGGAGCATAGTCTAAGTTCTCCAAGTAGTTGAAAGAGAGCACAAGACTATAAAAGAGTCTGTTTGGGAGCTGTACGATAAGGGAGGTGCGTGCAGAATCAACATGTCACTAGGTTCACACCCAAGCATGGGGGGTTGTGCTGTCGTGTGGGTAGGTTGGGAAGTGATCATTAGTGTCACTGTTCATGACGGTATGTCCAATTTAAAGAAAAAAGGAGTGGGCAATGGGCATTTTAGATGCGAACTAAGGGAAATATTTGGGACAATCTGTTGCCAAGAAAGCATTAATGGCCCAGAATTGGGGGGAACGGTTGAATTTGAATTCAAAAGGTGCTATAAAACTCCAGGGGTTAGCCATGAGACAACACTTGTTCACTTGAGATTTGAGCAATTAATTAGAGCATAGAGTGTTGAGCACTGAGAAATATTTGAACCCTGAAGTTTGCGAACAACCACAAATAGTTCAAACAAGATGGTGGCTACCAGGAGAGGTTTGGAATTTCCAGAAGGAACCTGCCGATGAGGCTGCGTAGAAACCCATGGTACACAATGTTCACGAAGATACTAGGGTCAAGCCAAAAATCCCAAAATCACCTCAGATTCTGAGACTAAAAAAAGATAAGCAGGTAGTGGGACCAGTCCACATGTCCTCGAGGAATCCGCGGTTCAGTAAACTCTCAATGGATGAAAAGGGAAACACTGTCACCATTGAGACAGATGATGAAGAGGAGGACCTACAGACTCTCATTACTAAGGTAGAGCAAGGAAAGGACCTCGAAGAGGATATCCAGCCGATGCGCTCTGCAGTGAAATTTCCTGAGGACATCCCTCCATGAAAAGGGAAAACTAAAATACCAAAGGATCTAGATATCACCAAGAGCGCACTCTAGACCCTACTCCTCCCTAATGGAATTGTGTTTGAGGGCTCACACTTGGGCTGCATGCCCACAATGAAGTGTGAATATTGGGACCTCGCGGACAATGAGAAATTCCCACACTTAGAGACAGAGAACCTCATGAAGCAAAGCACAGAGTGGCTAGTCACAACATTAGAGCCATGAAAATGGTTGTGCAGTGTGCAGAAGGCTGGATTGCTTCATCTTCTGTGGATTCCACACTTTCATCATGCACCCATCACTATTTTCTTCAGCAGGTAGCTGCTTTGCCTAGTGCACGATGGGTACTTATGGCTAGAGGAGCCTATTCCCATCACGACGGATCTAACCACAAAATTTCTTGTCTTCCCTGTAAAGGAAAGGACCCCACGATGATAACAACAAAAATCAATGATTTGGCTCTCGTGAAAGCCATGAAGAAGAAATACAAGCTCGAGAAGAAAAAGACGGGTTATATTATTAACAATATCAAAGATAAAGGGGTGCACATAGGCACCCAACTCCTAGCCAGAAAGGTAATGAGAAAATACCACAGCGATGAAGTACCAGTGCCGGTAGTTGCGTTGACCAAACAATGTGTAGAAGGGATCCAATTCAACTAGGTTGATTTCCTCTCCGAGGAATTCTTGATCAACTGCAAGGAAGCCCAGGATCAGGGCAAGACCTTCCACTACATGTGGTTGCTTTGATCCCTTTTGTTGGTAGCAGGACAACTGCTAGAGGACAGTCAATTCCCAAGCATTGAACAGGACTTACCAGAGGCCGCAAAGCATGCATCGGTCTAGGCAACCAAGGATGCGAAGTAGATTCACGAGACAAATATCTTATGGGTGCTCATGGAGGCGAGCATCCTATGTGGATTAACAAGTGGCAACGCCTATTCCCCACAGTGCACAACAGTCTGCGAAGCTTTGCAGACTTCAAGGTGGAAATGCACAATATTTACATCAAGGTGCGAAAGGATCTAGCGCAACAATGGACCATGCTCCCCTTCATCGCCACTGATGATGTAATTTTTACAGTGTTAGAATCATGGCCTCCCGAGTGGCGTGCCCCGAATTTGGCGGAGCTGGATAGGACAATAGCAAAGAAAAGAAAGGATGAGGCCAAGTTCCATGTCATGCAGTTGGTGAAGAAGAGGTGCAATGAAAAAGAAATAGCAGAGGTAAGGGATGTTCACGAGGCAGCAAAGGTAGCCATGGAGCAGGCAAAAGCTGCCAAAGTAGCAGTAGCAACATAGACAACAGGGTTCACAACAACACAAGAAGAGGAGGGCTAGGAATTGTTTATAGGATAGGAGGCGGAGGACACAAACCTTGTAAAAGAAGGCACAGACTTGGGAAAAACTTCCACCCAACTCAAAAGGTCATGCATTACAAAGAGATCGGGTCCACAGAAAAGGTCAAGGCCCCCAAATTGGCCATCGACCCGATCACATTAACGGAAGGTGACCTCTATGACATTGATGACATGGTTCACGAGGTCACCAAGGAAGTTCTCCAAGAAGCCATGTTGGAGTAGGAGACTGTGATGGGGCCCCTAAGGGCATAACTGTAGGAACTAGAGATGCAACCCCCATAGGAAGGAACCGTAGCCACCTACGTTGTAGCAGGCACATCAACAACAGAGCAAATGCTATGTGCAAAGATGGCTAATACCGTAGTGCTACCAGAAGGGGTGCTAGCAGGAGAGAATGAGACCGACAGTGCCGTGGTTGGTAGGATCAAGGGTCTTGGCCTTAATTTGGCTGCCCTTCTACGAGACACACTATACCAACTGCAGGATGGAATAACAGCATAGCTTTGCACTAGGGAGGGTCGCGCGATCTAGGTGATGAGTGAGCAAAATATCAACATCAAACAGCTCATCCTGCAGTGTAACAAACTGGTGTCACAAAACCAGCAATTAGTGCAGATAGTTGATGAAGTATGTCGGTGAGTCCTAGAGTTGTCCATCATGGTGGACCTAAGAACAGAAATGTGGATCCACTATTTCATAGGTGGACTTTGAAACACACGCGAGGAAACAATGGGTGTGCAAATGGAGCTGAATCTCCAGATTGTTGAGCTGTGACTAAAGGCACAACCTTCAACTCCCCTGGATGTTAGAGAGAAGCACGTTAGCTCTATCCAAATAGCACTGGAAAAAATTGGATAGGTAGTATAAGACTGTACCAGTATGTTGGACCAAGCCTTTGGAGTCCTCAAATCCTTGCAGGAGGACCCCAACATACATCGCCTGGAAATCGAAGCATACGAGCTTAAGGAGAAGTACAACAATGTAAGGGGAACTACGCAAATAGTTGTCCTTACTCAATGGCTCACAAAGATGTAGCAAGCAAGGGCACTGAAAGAGCAGGTGGATGTCGCAAGACAGAAAGAGGCACTTCTTAAAGTGCACATCTAGCCATGGATTGATGAGGCCCTCACCATTACAACAGATATCAAGGGTAAGCTCATGCAGATATAGGGGCTCTACGCACTAAGGTAGGGATTCGATCCTCACAAAGGAGAATTAGAAGAGTGTACGCAATGGGTCCAGCAAACTGCAAAATAGGGTGCTGCGGACCTTCAAGAAACATGGGACCAGTAGGAGGGGCTCCATGCCAAGATCGCCATGCCAACAGAGTGACTCAGGGATGAATCACAATGATTGTGTTGGGGGCCTGTCAGGCATGGAATCGCCTGACAACATGTTTTGGGGCTGAATGCCCAAGTTTTGGTCAAATGTATTGTAAAACTCCGCAAGTTGCGGGTGCCAAGCGTGAAGTATAGGTTAAGGCATAGGGTTGTCCACCCTAAGTGTTTTAAGGTAATGTAATGTCATGTTAGCCTACCCATTGTCCACGGACCATGGGATTGTATAAATAGAGTGAGGCTCTAAGTTGTAAAGGGAGCAACTAAGTAGTGAAGGAGTGAAGATAGAGCATAGAGTAAGAGTTTAAGTGTAATGGGTCATACTAGTAGGAAGAAGCTCTGTAGCTAAGTGCGCAGAGGCCTATTAGAGTCCGCAGCTGAGTGTGTGGACCCCTGTAGTCAAGTGCACAGGGCAGTGTCAAGTCTGTAACCTTGAATGAAGAATAATAAAGAGAAGTTGATTCCAAATTCGATGCATTTCCTTGTGTATTGCATTCTTTACATTTATATTGTTTTGTTTATCGTGTGCACTTATATGATTGTTCGATATAATGTTAATTATCACTAGTATTACATAGGTAAGTTAAGTAATCAGGTAATAATAGGTTAAATATCAAGGAACTTGGGTATAATATGGATTGTACCCTGAGTAGTGCTGCACAAAGGTAGCATCACAGGTTGCAAGGGACTAATAAGTGTGCGTAGCGACGTGTGCGCAGGGTCAAACCCAGACCGCCAAGAGCTCATCAAACATTCCTAGGGTGTGGAAACCTAGTTATAGCGCCCTCCCACACTACTTCGGGTGAGACCTCAGTCCGCTTTCTGTGGACTATTGCTGAAAGGGCCAGTAGAACCAGGATTTGCTTGGCTAAATCACCTCTAAACATGGGTCAAGCCCATACAAGCCAACATGTACCTTCATCATCTCATCCTTCCACCTCCATTCCTCCATCTCAACCCATATATGATTCATCCTCATCTGATCAATCACCCTCATCATCACCTCCATCATCAAAATTTGAGGAGCATATTCATTCACATAAAAGAGATGAAATTAGAGAGCTGGAATAGATTGGACAGTTTCAGGTCATTAAGCCTAAAGACACTGATTTGGGCTTTTTTACACACATTTATTAGAGAGGCCATAGGCAGGTATTTTCCCCACAGATTGTGGGAGGGGCCTTACCTTCTTCATCAGCAAAGCAACAACAAAAGGGCAAGGAAACAATGATACAGACAGAGATCAAACATGAGGAGGAGGAACTCCATGAGACAGAGCAGGATTTTGAATTGGTTGACCTAAGTGAGCATGATGACAGTGAGAGAACAAGCATTGTAATCAAAGAAAATGATGCACTCATCATGGAGCTCCAGATCAACCTACAGAGGGAAAAATACATTATCTCATATTATGAGCAGGAAAACAAGCAACTTGAGGCCAAAAATGAGGTCATGGAGATTAAGCTCATCAAGGAAAAGAGGGAAACAATGAAAGCCAAGGCATTGATTGATGAGGCCTATGAAAGGCATGGTGAACCTGAAGAAGAGCAAGAGCCTAGAAGAAAACCTAGAACTAGAGGGTTGAAAAGAGCTCTATAACTAGAGAAGCAAAAGGAGGTTGACCTTGCTAATAAGCTCACATGGAATGAACAATTTGTCGTATTGATCTATGAGAATCGGGATCATTGGCTTCATAAGGTAAATAAAAATTTAGAGAAGCTCCTAGAAAAATCCAATAAGTAAAATGAAATTCAGAGGAAGATGTAAAAACATTATGCCAATAGGGAAAGGAATACAAGGGCAGAACTCAAGGCTGCAAAGGCAAAAATTGAAGCCCTAACTCACCAAAAAAGAGAGAGAAGTTAGAAACCCTTGTTTAAGCCTAACTCCATGCACAAAACACATTATCAGCAATCATTTTGCCAATTTTGAGAAGTTATGGGGTAATTTTGAAGTTTTTTGTGATTTTCATGTAATTATACACAATTTTTTATAGCTAGAATGCCAACGGCACTGCGCTTTTGTTTGGGCCACTTTTGGGACACAAGAAGAACAGAATTGGATTGAGAGTAGGGAAGATGTGCATGAAAGAAAATTTACAAGCCTTTTTTATCACAACTGGCAGGTCAAAAGGTGCAAAAACACCTAAAAAATCAATATTCTGCCTCCTTTTTTACCTTCACGCTGCGTGTTTGACCAGTCTTGGGAGAATCCAATTTTGGATAGTCCAATCAAGCCCATTTTGGAAACTAAAGGCCGTTTCTGAAACTAGACAAGATAATATTTCCAATAAGCTATCATGGGCTCAAGTTTGACACTGGGAAGGTAGGCAAACATGGGTTTGAACATGGTGCTATGCGCTTGACACTGATGTTACACGTTTGACCAGTTTCCTAATTTTTGACTGTTCTTCTGCACATTTGATTTTCCTATTGGGAAATCAAATTCTTACTGATATAATTGATCATTTAAATGTAATTATGGTATTTTTAATATTACATAGGGTAAATACATTAGGTAAATAAACTCTATGAGGTGAAATGAATCAGTTCATTGTAATTAGGGATGAGTCACTTTGGCCACCTTACACTCTAACTATCAGTTTAGATTTTGGTGGAACTGTTCCTCCTCTCATGGATTCGACCCTTGACGACTGGGGGGAGTTTTTTTGAGGCATATATAATGTATGTTTTCAATCATTCTATAGGTTGGACATCATTGGATATTGTATTAGGGTTTTAGACTTTGGCATGGAATATATTAGATGAGTTGCAGCTATTTTGGTGGGATTCCTATGGCATGGTATTTTTATATTGCTTTTTATTCAGTTACATGTGTGTGAATGTTTTGTATCATCCACGATCCATTTAAATTCTAAACGTGTTTGATTTTCAAGGTGTGATAAGCATAATTCATCTTCTATGCTCTATTTTGGGAAAATCATCATAAATTGTTTCATTTATTCATATTAAAATAAATTCATGATTTCATGCTCTTTTTAGCACCTCACCAGTCTAAACCATTTGATCAATATACTACAAAGTGTTAAAGTAATTTCCTACCTTTCCCCATCAGATGTCTATATTTCTTTTGCCCTGCCCTAGTTCACTCTCTGACCTAATTCACTCATCCAGTGACTACCCCAATGAAATCAAATCAAAACCCTGAGCTACTATATCTAGCCTAAGACCCTAATCCATCTAGCCCTCTTGGCTGTGATCCTTTGGAGAGAGCCTGCTATAGCTTGGTAGGGCTAGCTACCAAGTCAAAATATTGGTATGCCGTTACCTCAGCTGGACTCTTCCTCAACCTTGGAGATCCGGAGGAGTGATAACATTACCCACCTAAGGGTTCTCTTGATAATTCAACATGTGACCTCAATGTCGGGGCTTCCTATCACTAAAATATAATCAAGGATGTAGCCCAAGAACCTCGTTGCATGTCATCTTTGGAGGTTTTATAAGAGTTATCCTATGAAACAAACATCCTTGTTCACCACTGGGTTAATTGCCTAGAGTCAAATTTGATTATGTTCAATGTTAATGAAAGTCAATTTAGGTTATTCCAGTATGCAATTTTTTAGAACTTGATGCATAACCATAACACAGATGTGTGCCACACTCTTGTTGATGAAATGTGCTCCATTTAGATGATCGCCTCATCAATTTGTAAATTTATTGGTTCTCTAACACTTGTCTATTTAAGTGCTACCCTTCAAGTGTTTGATGGTCATACATTTTTTGGTCAGGGCATGCTTTCGACATTTTACATTGATATTTTTCTTGGTGTTTTATAAATTTCTAGAGATATTACTACAATGAGTGGTTTATTTCTCCATCCTCTCTACTTTAATATTCTTAGGGTTGTTGGTGAGCACCAGTATTGCAGCAATAATGTTGCAACTCTTGGGTTGCCTACTTTCCTCTTATCAACCTGGTAGTTTGTAACAAACTTGGAAGCTATGGTGTTGTATGAACAAGTACTAGTTCTTACTGCAGGTTGTCACTTGGTCAGCCAGCACAAGGTCACTAGGAGCTCAAGCCAACTTCTATGGATTCTAGAAGAAGCTCTATATGTGATGGAAGGAGAGAAAGACTACTCTACAAATACTACTCTAACCGCAGAAAGGAAAAAGACTGAAATGTAAAGCAAACCAAGTAAATCTTGATTAACTAACTAATCCTACTTTTGTAGAAAGCACTATGAAAACCATGAAAAGAGTTCCATTATCTATTCAAAGAAGTAAAAGGCATCTAACTAATCTATTTCTGGAAGTAAATGAGCAAAAAACATCTTTTTGGATTTTTATGTATTTTTATGTGAATTTGACATGCATGTAATTTATTTATTTATGAATGTGGCAACGAATAGGTGGCGTTGGAGTGTGGTTTTTGGACTTGAGAGGATGTAGGATGGTGTGGATGGGTCCTAGGTGGTCTCAGGTGGCCTTCTAAAGGCTTTTCCCACACCGAGCCTTCAAAAGAAAGCCTACAGGAAAATCTATAGAAGGACACAGGAAATCTATAGGAGGAAAAGTAGTGTTCTACAGGAGGCCTACAAGAGGAGGCCGAGAGTAGTTTTGTTTGTTTTGAGAGTGTGGGAGTGGGTAGAAAAGGTGGATGAGAGTTGGAATGATGTGTTAGGGTGCCTAGGGTCTACCAAGAATCATTAGGAGAGAGAAAGATGATTGGATTTGCTCAAGGAGAGAGGAAGAAATTATATGGAAAATGCAGGAAACTAAGGCAGAATTGAGGGGAGACTTGGGCAACCTGTAGGGCATGGATCAGATGGAGGATGGGATGGCTGATAAGCTAACCTACTGTTAGAAGATATTTTCTGCATAGACTACTGACAGTCAACCAATGAGATTAAGCAAGCAATGAAATAAGTGCATCTAGAAAAACAGAGTTTGCATCAAACTAATCTAAGCTATGATCTATGAAAGGAAATGCTAATAAGTGCTGCAAGAAAGGAAAGCACGAAAGAAGACTTTTGTAAATAAAGAAATGAGCATGATGGAGAAGTTCTGAAGCAAAGCAAACTAGACTATTAACCGACTAAAAAACTGCAAACACTAGAAGTCCTATGAATGAGGAAAATCTATGCTTTTGGGGCAGCAAGAGGGTCTTTGCCTCAAATCATGGTCCCAAAGGGAGGAAGAGAGGCCAAGGCACTATTTCTAGCCTTTTGAATCTTTTCTTTATCACTGCTTAACGTTCTATAGAAAGCACAAATGGAAGAAAACTACTGAATCATCAAAAGAAACCTATTCTTAACCATAAAAGAAATTAATCTAACAGCAACCTAATCTACAAAATGAAACAAAAAAAGAAAATACAAGTAAATATGAGCTTGGCTGCTTGGATTGGGCCCTAACCCAAGAGCTTCAACCTTCTGAGGTAACTCAGTGCTAGCTCAAAAAGGATTCCATCTTTATTTCAAAAACAATAACACGATTACATGAAATTTTCAAAATAGTAAGCTCAAAGTTGAGCAGATTTTACATAAGAAAAAGTACCACAAAAATCCAACCTTAGTGAGGCCCTAGGCCTCTCTAATTTTACAAATGAAGCTACCAATAGCTTCCTCAAAATCATGGAGGCTTGGCTCCCAAAACTCGAGATAATCATCAGTTATCCTCCACTTGCTCAACTGCCTTCTAGTGCATGACTTGGCTACTTGTACTCCGAGATGAATGGAGGGGAATTCAAACTGAGGAGTAATAAATGAGGGGGATTCCCTCCTATAAGTCCTCTCCCTTGTCCACTTTGAGTTATTGCTACCATTTTCCACTAGATCCTTGACTCTGACCTCAAAATTCATCAATAATCTGCATTAAACACATATTAGACCACATGACATCATAAATATCTCAACTCACTCTATAAGCAAAAATATAATCCGAAAATCATGCAATAAGCTATGAGAATGGTTGAATTGATTAGGTTAGGAGGTAAAATGAGTGCATATAATTACCCATTTATGAGGCTCATCATCTTCCCCCTACTAAAAGTGTTGCTAATCCTCTGATAAACTTAGTCCATCTCCTCATCTTTTATGGCCCTGGTGGCCTCCGTAACATCCCATGCTTCTGATGTGGTCTCCTCTTCCTTGTCATGGAGTATTTCCTTCCTATTTATCTCTTCCCACTCCTCCTGCTCTTCTTCTTCTCTTCTGCCTTCCAGCATGCCTAGCAGTAGTGGGGGACTCAATTTGAGGACAATCCAATTGACCTTCAGTCTATGCATGGAGTGCTTGTACCTCACCACTCTCCTTAATGCCTCCTTCATCCTCATTGGGGAATTATATTCCCTAATCTGCAAACTTTGTGGTAAGGTGTTCCATCTCCTCATACATGCATGCACATAGTCATCCCCAAGTAACCTTTCCATATTCTCAAAGATTTCTATGGCTTGTGCATGATCACTTATATATCTAGGGGCAATCTAAGGATTATTGGCAAGAAGGTTATGTGTGTTGATGAGTGCCATGAGGTCTGATGGCTCAACGCTAATCATTAATGGCTCGTTCTTCTCCTTTATCATCAACCTTCTTATTTCTTATGCCCTTAACTCTTCATGGTTCATCCATGAGGCCATAGTCATTAGTTGTAGGTCCCTTAGCCTAGCGTTGGGGTCCCACACATTCATGTCTATGAGGGCCATGTTATGCAGGTAGAATTCTGCGATCTTTGCCTTATGTTATGATGTGCTTTGGTCACACAAGTCCATAAACTACTTGTTATCTTGGAAAGGCATTGTGCCTCTTTGTGCCAAAGTCTTTATCTGAAATTGCAACCATTGGTCCTTGAGATACAGGCCATAGGATTTTTTTCGTGTTCTACATTGCAATGCATCCATGGACTAGCTGGCCATGCATGCCAATTGTGTCTCTTTCTCTTGCAACTGCCTTCTTAGCAATTCATTTTTTGTTTCAAGTTGGCTTCTTGTAATTGCTTCTCTATGTTTGATAGCACTCAACTCTCTGCCCATTTCTTTGAGTTTGCTCTCCATATGGCCAATATCCTCAACTCCCTTGGATTTGGCTATTTGCATCCATTTGTGTGTTCTTATTCTCTCTTTCTCTAATTCAAAGAATAGTGGAATTGAAAATTTTTGTGGAATTATCCTTCCTCCCTCAAGAAGATTGTACTAGGAACCAAGAGTAGGCTGGGGATTATGTTCTTGTAGCTCTATCTCTTCCTCCTTTCCCTGTGGCTGTCCTTCTACCATTTTCTCAAGCTTTTGGGTCTCCTATACTTTTGACAGTGTATCCTGTAGAACTGTGTGTGCCTCCTGTAGTTCTACCTTATCTTTCCATGTGGGAGATCTAGGAGTCCCCCTTTCATATGTAATAGGTGCCTTAGAAGGGGATTCCTTTCCTTGGGTAGAGGGTGAATCTTCAATTATAATTGGCACTGTTGAAGAAGGCTGGGGTTTTCTTGTTTTGATTCTTGTGCTCTTCCTAGCCCTGAAATACATGGAGGCCTACCTTTTTCTCTTCTGTTTTGGCTTGATGGGGGTACTGAGGGTAGTGAGAGCAGCTGCTGCCTCTCTTTCTAGAGTCTCAGGGGACACTTCTTCTTTTTCTATTTCTTCTACCTCTTTTTCGCCTCCTTCTGCCTCTTTTTCTGTCTTTGTTTTCTCTATTTCCTCTTGCTCTGTTTCTGTAGCTTTCTCCTCCTTTATCTTAATTTCTCCCTCCTTCCCTTCTTGTTCTACTAAGTCACCAGTTGCTTCACCTTCTCCCCCTTACTTCTCTTCCTCCTCACTGCCAGTAGGAATGGTATCATAGGTTAGGGTGTTTATGTCATCCTCAGCTGTCATGTTTCAGAAGATTTCCCATGTTATAGGGATTGTAAATGTATGGAGGGCTTCTTCCACTAAAATATTGATTAACCCATGGTGAGCTAGCTGCTCTAAATTTCCTGCTTGAACTTTTATGTTGGAGTCAATGAGAGACTGTAGGAGGAAGTAGGGGATGCTGAGCTTCAGAGGTGTTAGAGTATCCATGCATTCCTGTAGAGAACGTTGAGAGTAGGAATATGGGAGAGATCAATGGAGAACGATGGTTACGAGGCGATGGGGGCACCAAAAGATTTGTAGGAGTGGAGTTTCAAGGAGAGTACGAAGTAAAAGCTGCTGAGAGTGCTCGGGGAGGAATATTAATTACTTTTTATGGATATTTCCAGTGATGGAGGGTGAGATAGCAAACTGTATGTTGTCCATATTTGGACCATTGTTCCCCACTTGCCTTGTCATGATGGCCCTTTCCTCGTAATCATCCTTCACGATTGCATTGGAGTTCACACTTCCTCCACTACCTGTCCTTAACATCTTTCTTGAGTTGACTGTGCGCATGTGTGGGTGACATCTTCAGATGAGTGGAGTCAACTAGATGAAGGTGGCCAAGTTAACTGGCCACCTCTCCCTCGTTCAACCTCAACTATCTCGTTTCTATTGCATGCCTTCTAATTACACAGATGCAAACAGAGGAGTGGGTTAGTTACCTGAGATCCGAATGCATTTGTTGAGAGGTGTTGTGGCTATCTCTCTCTCTACTGCATGCCTTTGTTTCTTTTGTTGCATGTTGTCTACTTGCTGATGTGTGGCTGTGCCTTGTGTACATTCTCCTCTAGTTGGATCTGAGCTTCAGGTGTCTTCTTCAACCTTCATATTTGAACCCTCTTG
>APFE030841005.1:0-20973 GCA_000404065.3 Pinus taeda | reverse complement strand
ATTGTGTCTCTTTCTCTTGCAACTGCCTTCTTAGCAATTCATTTTTTGTTTCAAGTTGGCTTCTTGTAATTGCTTCTCTATGTTTGATAGCACTCAACTCTCTGCCCATTTCTTTGAGTTTGCTCTCCATATGGCCAATATCCTCAACTCCCTTGGATTTGGCTATTTGCATCCATTTGTGTGTTCTTATTCTCTCTTTCTCTAATTCAAAGAATAGTGGAATTGAAACTTTTTGTGGAATTATCCTTCCTCCCTCAAGAAGATTGTACTAGGAACCAAGAGTAGGCTGGGGATTATGTTCTTGTAGCTCTATCTCTTCCTCCTTTCCCTGTGGATGTCCTTCTACCCTTTTCTCAAGCTTTTGGGTCTCCTATAATTTTGATAGTGTATCCTGTAGAACTGTGTGTGCCTCCTGTAGTTCTACCTTATCTTTCCATGTGGGAGATCTAGGAGTCCCCATTTCATATGTAATAGGTGCCTTAGAAGGGGATTCCTTTCCTTGGGTAGAGGGTGAATCTTCAATTATAATTGGCACTGTTGAAGAAGGCTGGGTTTTTCTTGTTTTGATTCTTGTGCTCTTCCTAGCCCTGAAATACATGGAGGCCTGCCTTTTTCTCTTCTGTTTTGGCTTGATGGGGGTATTGAGGGTAGTGAGAGCAGCTGCTGCCTCTCTTTCTAGAGTCTCAGGGGACACTTCTTCTTTTTCTATTTCTTCTACCTCTTTTTCGCCTCCTTCTGCCTCTTTTTCTGTCTTTGTTTTCTCTATTTCCTCCTGCTCTGTTTCTGTAGCTTTCTCCTCCTTTATCTTAATTTCTCCCTCCTTCCCTTCTTGTTCTACTAAGTCACCAGTTGCTTCACCTTCTCCCCCTTACTTCTCTTCCTCCTCACTGCCAGTAGGAATGGTATCATAGGTTAGGGTGTTTATGTCATCCTCAACTGTCATGTTTCAGAAGATTTCACATGCTATAGGGAGTGTAAATGTATGGAGGGCTTCTTCCACTAAAATATTGATTAACCCATGGTGAGCTAGCTGCTCTAAATTTCCTGCTTGAAATTTTATGTTGGAGTCAATGAGAGACTGTAGGAGGAAGTAGGGGATGCTGAGCTTCAGAGGTGTTAGAGTATCCATGCCATACCTTAATTCATGAAAGATTCTAAAGTGGTAACCATAGACAATGTTGTACATCCCCTCATAGGAAATATACATGATTATTTGGTAGCTAACCTCATCCCAAGGATATGGTATGCTATCCCTTCTAATTCCATTTTTATCCTCTAGAGGGGTTTCATTATTTTGGAAGAAAATTTTCTTTGCAGCGTGGCCAATTGGTTTCTCATCCTTACTGCAAGGAAGCCCAAGAGGAAGGGTAGTGACCATACTGATAAATTCAAGGGTTATCTCCATGGAAAGGCCTCTAAAGGTGATAGTGGCATGTGTTTTGATGTGGGGGACCAAAGAGTGGGAAAATTCTTGAGCAATTTCCTCATCAAACCCTTGGAATTTCTCAAAAAAGTTCATCTAATTTGCTCTTGTGAATATGTCCACTACTTGGGGATGTGCATGGAGCCTGGAGGAGTTGGTGGGATCCTTCCTCATAAAAACTCCTTTCATTTTGTTTATGCTTCTTAGGGAAACCAAATGTGGAGAAAGAGACAGGAAGTTTTGAAGAAAAATAGAGAAACAAAGAGTCTGTGTTTTTTTAAGAAATAAGAAAAACTTTTCTTTTTTTATTTCTTCCACCTAAAGGCTTGATTTTACCCTTGAATTTAAACCACTACTTTCATATTTTGATATTTAATGGGGGTATACATAGAACCTACCTCCTAAGGTCGAGAATCGTGCTCGAACCCGTGTTTCCCCCTTCAAAACAACTCACTGGCCCTCCTGCAGAAGACTGTTGTGTCCTCTTGTAGAATTCCTGTAGAATTCCTATAGAGAACGTTGAGAGTAGGAATATGGGAGAGATCAATGGAGAACGATGGTTACGAGGCGATGGGGGCACCAGAATATTTGTAGGAGTGGAGTTTCAAGGAGAGTACGAAGTAAAAGCTGGTGAGAGTGCTCGGGGAGGAATATTAATTACTTTTTATGGATATTTCCAGTGATGGAGGGTGAGCTAGAAAACTGTATGTTGTTCATATTTGGACCATTGTTCCCCACTTGCCTTGTCATGATGGCCCTTTCCTCGTAATCATCCTTCACGATTGCGTTGGAGTTCACACTTCCTCCACTACCTGTCCTTAACATCTTTCTTGAGTTGACTGTGCGCATGTGTGGGTGACATCTTCAAATGAGTGGAGTCAACTAGATGAAGGTGGCCAAGTTAACTGGCCACCTCTCCCTCGTTCAACCTCAACTATCTCGTTTCTATTGCATGCCTTCTAATTACACAGATGCAAACAGAGGAGTGGGTTAGTTACCTGAGATCCGAATGCATTTGTTGAGAGGTGTTGTGGCTCTCTCTCTCTCTACTGCATGCCTTTGTTTCTTTTGTTGCATGTTGTCTACTTGCTGATGTGTGGTTGTGCCTTGTGTACATTCTCCTCTAGTTGGATCTGAGCTTCAGGTGTCTTCTTCAACCTTCATATTTGAACCCTCTTGCTGCTAATGCTAGATTTTAATGGGATTAGCTGCTCTAGAAATTCCTACAGGAGCTCTCGTAGCTGCTTCTCCCCTTGAAACTTCAACTTCCTTCTATGCTTGGAGCTGTGAGGATGATGCCAGAGATGTAGATAGAGATGGAGAGGTAATAGGTAGGCTTAAGGTGAGGTTGAGGGTGATGTTCCCTTTCTTATTTTTTTTGTTCCTTTTCCTGAAGAACTGTTTTTTCTATGTTTTTTTCTTAGACAGGAAGAATAATGATGCTTGGGGTGTGATGCAGGCTTGGAAATGATGGCAAGGAAGTTTGGAGAATATACGAGGATTTATAGAATTTTTATGAAGCTTCCCTGTCCCTTAAACTACCTTTTATATCCATTTCTCGCTCTCTCTGTAATTCCTACAGGAGCCTCCTGTAGAAAACACAGTTTTTGAAAAAGAAGCACAGTGAGGTGAAAAAAAATGCCAAGAATGATGGAAAAGGGTGTGGAAAGGTAGGATAGGTTCTAATGTCATATTCAGGGGTCCCTTGGCACCTTCTGTTGCTTCCTGTACTCCTCTTGTAAACTTGCAATGCAACTGATAATCCATTTTTCTTTTCCTCTTTTTAATTTTTAATTTTATTTTTGAAAATAGCTAAGGTGTCTAAGGGAGGTTTTCACCCTAATTGCCTGCCCTGGGTGCCTCCAAGGGAGGTTTTCACCTAGGGATCTTATTTTTTTATCTTCTTTTTTGACATCACTGGGCCGCATCAGAAGAGGTTTTCAACCCAATGATGGGACTCAAGCACCTCATGGAGGTTTTCACTTGAGTCCTTATTTTTATTTGTTATTTTTTTTTCTGTCTTCAATGAGTGGGGGAAGTGGATGCTAAGTCTTGCTCCACTACCATCACTGTCTTATTCAAATATTCAATGAACTCTCACTTGGAAATGGGTTTCTTGTAGACTTTCAACCGATGTCCATTGACAAGCATGGGGATGGCTTCATCATCAATGGTTCTGATCAGAACTGAACCATTGTCATTGCATTTCTCCATAGTGTAGGGTCCTAGCCATCTTGTCCTTAGCTTTCCCTTGAAATCTTTACATCTTGAAACATAGAGTAGTGCCCAATCTCCCTCTTGGAATTTCTTCTCCTTGATATTTTGGTCATGCGATATCTTTCTCTAAAGCTAAAAAACCTCTATATGGAGACGGGCTTGCATTTTCTGTTCATCCAATCCATTGAGCTAAAGTAATCTTTCTTTCTATGCATGGATAAGGTCTAGGTTTAACTGAGCTGTCATCCTTAGGGTATTGAATTCAAATTCTATGGATAGCAAAGTCTTCTTCCCATAGACCAGTTCATAGCGTGTGAACCCTGTAGTTCTCTTCCATGTTGTGTTGTAGGCCCAAGTGACCTCATCTAATCTGTCCGCCCTGTTGTGGCATAAACTCCCCTAGGGTCTTGGGTGAATACCCTAGCAGACTGGAGGTTATCTATGCAAAGAAACACACATTCCATATAGCCATAATGCAACTATAAGCAAACTCTATGATAGGGGGCGTACCTGAGGTCCTACGTTTGAGAAGAGCCTTCCAGGGTCCAAACCCTTCTTGGAGTTCATTTTGCTCCTTTGACCTGCAAAACAATCAATTCAAGAAAGTACAGTAGTATATGGACTAAACATCATAAAGAAACCATCTTCATATTATAAAGAAAGTTAGTTAGTTATGCAATTAAACAACTGTTCACATATGAATCATAACATGAATATCATAAACATGAAGAAGATCTATATCAGGAACAAAGACATGTGTTTCTTTTATTATAGAGAAATAAAGTACAGAAAAGGAATAATTTCACCTGATTCGTCCTTTCGCAGGCTCCAAGCGGAACCGTCTCCTGGATTCATCCAGTCTCAAGCCTTTAACAAACTCCTTCCATGACTTACTCCATGATATCTCAAGTAGTATGAAATCATCAACATACACAAGGAAACAAGGGTTTCCTCTAGAATGGGGGAAGTGCAGGAGGCACAAGGATCTTCAGACCTGGTCAGGGAAATCTCAACATAGTAATCTTTCTCTCTCTTCTCTCCCTCCTTTGGCCTTCCCATAGAAGCCTTTTTATACTTCTCCCAAAGTAGTTTTTTAGTTGGGAATTCATTGGGAACAATTGGGCCATGGGCACTAACAAGTAATCAACAGGTAAAAACCGTGATCTCCACCCGAAATTGAGATTTTTTTTTTTTAAGTGTTTTTAAACATATACGCGGGTTGGGTATACACAGACCCACGTATGCACACGTTTATCTTAGGGTGATGTCGCGTATAGGGAATAAAACATTGTTTTTTAAATTTGGGACCAAGGCTGGAAGGAGGAGTTGCCCTAGGCCATGAGTGCAGCATCACAAACCTCAAGAGTGAGATTTCGAGCTATAACAGATGCACCCTAATATATGAGGTTAGAAGGGGTACATGATGGCTGAAATGTATTAAGCAAGTTCATGGAAAGGAAATCTGTCGAAAACTAAGAAGGACTGCACCAAAATTCAGCCTGCCAAGCCACAAAAGAAGATTACAAAGAAAAACTATCTGAGACAGGCATACCCATGCTTAGAGAAAGTACAACATGTCTGCATATTGAGTACAAGTGGATCCACCAAGTATATAAGTATAAATGACTGGAAAATACATAATGGATCATCTGATCATGATCGAACAAGTACATGTCTAAATGTCACATATAAGAATGTCAATGATGCTAAAGGATGAAGCGGATCACTGATATCAAAGACTGATCCCAAAAAGTACCAACTGAACATGATGGAATAAGATGGTACTACACTGCAAACTCAGGTGCCAGCATATATAATGTCGCCATGAATGACTGCAACATATAAGGTGAAGTGGTATCTACTAGCAGCAACAGGAGCAACTGTGAAGTGAACTAATGAATGTTGATACAACCTAAGGTCTTCACCAACCACCGTGGTACATTTCTACAGCATGGGAATAAATGATCTGAAGTCGACCATGTGAGAAATTGTTTGATTACCGGTCATTGATGTATACCATTAACAAACACGAGACTACTCAGCAATAATGATAATGAGCGTCAAGGTACCCAATACAATCCAACAAGTGTGAATAGATGAGCTGGAGTCGAACACCTATAAGGATCTATCGATCAAGAGACAATGATGCTTTCCCACTGTCGATAGCGAAGGATCTGCCACTAATGACTACAAACCCCAAGGGACTACCGAATGAACTATAGATCTTTGCCCCAGAGCAATGAGTCAAAGTCAATAGGGAAAGATCCGCCAAAAGGAAGTCATTAAGGCATCCGCCATCAATCTAGCGTGAGTGTAACCTGTAGGCCAATAATGTAGAAGGAATCAGACGAAAAAGATGTAGTAACCCAAACGAAGTATGTTTCTGGCGTACACAAGATGTGGCTAGTGCATGGCAGAAACCCTCTAGACCAACCAATAATGAAAGCTGACACAGAGGCAAGGTATCCACCAATAGGGTCAAATGGAAACCAAGGTACTGCATGAATCCCAATGTGTGATAATGTATGCTCATGTCAAACACAAGGGAAACCACTCAGTCAAATACCCATGATACTGATCGATGCTGAGCACAAGGTGACATATCAATAATGAAAATAGGGCTAGGGTGAAGCTCTAGGCCTGTCCTCAGAGCAAGATGTTGTCGTCGATAAGGACAAGACCCGCCAACAAGAAGTCAATGGAGACCTTCTCAAACCAGCACGAGTAAAGGACCAATATAACTGATGTGATGATATACATAGCACTAACAACGAGGGATGGTCGACTGAAAAATAAGTCAAGAGACACCGCAGAGAGGCCGACTCAGGCTAACTTCCCTTGAACAAAAGCATGACTCAATGTGACTATGTGGCAGCATATGATGACTCTGTATAAGCTCGTTGCGCAGGAGGCACAAACGAACCCTCCATATGATTAGAAGAGATAACCAGTCGGGGGAGAACTGACTCAATAACAAGGTTAAGGCATACCTAAGTCAAACTAAATCCCACCCAAATGAAGGAGACCTTTCTTCGAGTGCTTTGTTCAAGGGCGACACGACTGACTCTAGTTGCCAACAATAAATGGAAATACTGTCCCGTTCTTGCTCTTTTTTGGAATATATAATTTTTTGTTCTTTTTCTTTAAAGTTGGAAAAAGAATAAAATAATGCTATAGTACAGTTGAAAGAACGAGTGTCAGTGAAGCAGATGATCTAGTTCCTGGGATTGGAACATTGCTATGCTCAATGCAGGGAGGTGAAAACTAGCCAGAGACACTCAAAGGTGTGTTCCTTCCACGGGTCAAGGTGTGTCAAGCTACATAGGTCAAAGGTATACAAGTTTGATTTTGCAGTTGTCATGGTCAAAAGTTGGCTTAAACATAAGTCCAAGTGAAGTCGGCTTAAGGCCAAAAGGTGCAGATAGTCAAAATGCAATGCAGTAGTACAACTCAACACAAAGGGGCCTCAAGGGTATAAGGCCAGAATGAAACGAAGAAGCAAACAGGAATGAGTCTTCATCATATAAGTCATGTTGGGACTACAGAGGACTCCTGATCCTACTCAAATCAGAGCAGCATGGGCAACAAATGTCAGTGAGGTGCTAACTAGGATGCCCGTGTAAAGGATGGCTCTACCATTGTGTCATGATTTAAAGAATCGACGATTGAAGATGGTTTGCGAACCATAACACGATGGGATCAACCCTATGGAAAGTGTATCAACAGATGGAGGCTAGTATGCATAATGCAATGGAAAAAATGGCTTACCTAACCTATATGCCAGTGAGAAAACGATACCTGCCATGAAGGGTCAGCAGTCATGGAACTGTCTCGAAACTGTTGAAAATGTCCAAAATGTCCTGAAAATCAAACCATTCTCGACATTCCAAGCTCCCACGTTAAAAGTTACATGAGACCAAACAAAATCAAGTTTTGAAAGAAAATTGACATTTTCAAAGCTTATAAAAAGTTTTTTTGACTCACCATTTTCACCATTTGAGTTTGAGACCAGAGAAGTGGAGAAAAAGGAGCAAACTTCCCATACGCCAAATTCAACTGTTCAAATTCTTCCAAAGTCTCCAGGTAACTCTCATTCTTATATTGTAATTGATTGTGACTAGTTTTAGAATTTTTGATTAATGTTTTACCATTGAGTTTTTTGCCAAAACTTTCTCCGCGGCGTATACACGGGTTGGTAATATAAAACCCGTGTACACGTGGGCCCTACACGCGACTATGTGTAAAGGGACGCGCGTATATGCCGCGGACATTTCAAACATAAAAACTAACGGTTCAAATTGATTTTTCTTTCAGGATGCCAATCACCTGGCGAGAAAGAGAGCATACCACCGTAGATTATGAAGTTATGAACAGTCCAAAGGCTTTGGATGCATTATGGGGATGCAGTTTGCTAAAGTTCTTCAAATTGCCAAATATGAAAGCAAACACATGTCTGCTCGAGATGCTTCTTGATTATTGGAACATCGAGGAGGATTCTTTTATGGTTGACCAGATGCCACTCAGGATAGAAGTGGAAGATATCTATTTCATCACGGGCCTTTCCCGAAGGGGAGAGGTAGTACATTCCCAGTGGAGAACACGGAGCAATCTATTGATCGAGGACTACGTACAGATATATTGCCTGGGACATCCGAAGAAAGTCGGAAGTTAGATTTCCATCACACATGTGGTGAGTCTATCATTGAGGATAATCCTGTTCACCATAGCTCGAGTGAACGGATCCGCTTCTCTGCATCAGGCATCATGGATAACCATGAGCGTGGCAGTTGACTGTCTCACCACTGTGTTTGATTGGTGTACTCCTCTTCTGGATAGCATGAAAAGCCAACTCACTTCTATCAAGAGAGGATAGACCAAAAACTTCGGTTACGGGACTATTTTGTGTTCTTTCTTCTTTGAGAGAGTCCCTGCACTTCGTCCCAGAGTGCGAGTTTCAATCAGCGCCCCACGAGATCCTCGAATGGGCGGGTGGGCTGACTTGATGAAACGTTTGGGAGGTGGGGAGGTCCCACGGATTGCTTTCGACAACGACTTCTTTTCTTGGTGGGATCAGCAGATCATCGCCATTGATGATTATCTCTATGCCGGGTTGGATTTCCGAGGAGATCCCGATCTAGCATTACCACCGACCGCAACATGGGGCGACATTGGTAAGTAATTTTTGAAGTTATGATTTTTTTTTTTTTTTTTTCAAATATAATAATGAACTTTGAAAATGTTTTTGATAGGATTCAAATGACTAATATGATGATCATGTTCCAGATATTGGGTCAGTACGACCAGATGAGTTCCCATGGCACAAACATCGCGGCCAAGGGGCCGAAGAGGCGATTGCAGCCACGGAGCAAACTCTACACATAGTTCAACGACATTTGGTGAGGTTGACCCACCGAGTGCTGATGGTGGCAGTAGAGGACCTTCCTATAGAGATGCAGCGTCATGTTTTTGGCATGCCACGTGACTGGGTCCACACTTGTAGGCGTGTAGCAAATGCAGTAGTTGCCTACTTAGCCACTCATCCTGAGCCAGGGGATTAGACATAGTGGACATGATTATGGGCATTTGAGTCCCAATTTTGTATATTTTTTGGACAGACTTATGTACACTCGAGACGCTTTATGATATATATATACAATTTGACTTTTTGATGCTTAATTTATTGTGATGAATGATTGATGTGCCAGTCTAATGCTTGATTAGCGATAGAATCAGCTAACCAATTATGAGATCTTGGAATATGCAAATAATTAATATAATTAAATGATCTTTGTAACAACCTCACCCTTAAGTACTCACGATATAAACATGGATCCCTTACCCGATAAATGTTATGTAATTGTGACACTATCAATTGTGAATCAAGATAAACTACCAACGAGTCGATTTCGTGAGAAATTGCGTTAGATAGAAAATTAGTGACGGCAGTATACTCAGCCATATTGTTTGAAGCGGGACCGATGCATACTCCCCTTGATACCATCAATTGACTAGTTGGATAATACAGTACCCAAGCTGTGGAAGCGAGATTCCGAGTGTGCTGACTAGCACCATCAGCGAATCCAAAATAGACCAAGTCATCTATCAACACCTACCAAAGCAGACCAAAAAGTGTTGATATCACAAACTCTTGACAATATATACAAATATACATAATGTACAAAGAAGCCATTGCCTTGCTGCTACTTAAGCAAAGTACCTCTTAAGGTAGAGCCCGTTTCGAGGTTCCACCAATTTGTTTCCTTCGAAATGGATTAACTCATATGACCCTTTTGTTCAAACTAGTTTAATTATGAAGGGATCATACCACATATGTTTGAATTTGCCTACCCCCAAGGTGTCCTTATCTTGGTCATAGACCAAGACGAGGTCACCTTCAAAAAAGACATGAGGACGGACAACTTTATCATACTGGGTTTTAACCCTTTTCTTATGAGCCTCATTTACTGTGGCTGCATCTCGACACTGCTCATAGAGATGTTCCAAGTGAAGGAGGCGCTCTTCGAGATGAGAGGTCTCTGGACAAAGCTCAATAGCTAACTTAAGAGATGCAATTTCACATTCGACAGGAAAGATAGATTCCAACCCATAAACTAACTGAAAAGGTGTAAAACCTGTAGCAGTCTTGATGGAGGTTCGATATGCCCATAGAGCCGGATACAACATAAGCTACCAATTAGATCTATTTTTATCAATTTTCCTTTGCAGGATCGTCTTAAGAGTTTTGTTTACTGCCTCGACCTATCCATTGGCCTGAGGATAATAAGGAGATGAATGTTCCTATCGGAAACCTAGTTTGAGAGCCAATTCAGACATTAGTTGATTATGGAAATGACTGCCATGGTCAGTGACAATCTCTCTTGGGATAACGAACCTTGAGATAATCTGATTAAAAAGGAACAATGCCGCTGTCTCACTATCATTTTTATAAGTGGGCATGGCCTCGGCCCACTTCGTGAAGTAGTCTACGACCACGATAATATACTTGTGATTCACTTCTGAAGGCGGATGACAAGTCGTAAAATCAATACCCCACTTAGTAAAGGGACTGACAGTGACAACGGGAAAAAGAGGAGCTGGATATGCGCGCATTTTCCAAATATAAACTTGGCATGGGTGATAGACTTTGACTGCTTCAGCACAATCTTTGAAGAGCGAAGGCCAAAAATAGTCGGCACGCAAGATACGCTGAGCTGTAGCAAGCCCTGATAGATGACCACCACAAGCTCTGCTGTGGCAGTCATTTAGCACTGACTCTGCCTCCTCTAGGGTTAAACAACACTGAAGGATTGAATCAACCCCCCGGTGATATAATGTATCACCAATGATAACATAATTTTTAGCGAGGTGACGTAATTTGCGACGTTCATCCTTAGAGAAAGTAGAGGGAAATTTCGAAGTCTGGAGATAAACAATGATATCTCCATACCAAGGGTTGAGTGAACAGATGAGGAATAAGTGTTCGTCGGGAAAACTTTTCTCATAAACAGTATCCTCTTCACAAAGCAGCTGAAAAATTAGCTCGGTAAAAACCATAGATTTCTTGGACTTGGCAGACAAGAACTTGAGATCAAATTCTTGTAGAATGAAAATCCATCGATTATATTTGCCCCCAATCACTTAGCTATTGAGGACAAATTGAAACAGATTGACTGCTACCAAGACAAAAGTTTTGTGTAGCAGAATATAATGATGGAGCCACTAGACAACGTGGACAACTTCGAAGGTGAACTTCTCAACCGGAGAATAGAAAAGTTCAGGACCTATCAAGCCTCGGCTCAAGTAATAAATCACATGCTCTGTGAGAGCATCGTCTTCCTGAACGAGAATCATATCAATGGTTGATTCTGCTGCAGCGAGATATAAAAGGAAGTCCCTACCATAATCTGGTGCACTCAAAAGTGGGGCAGAGACTAATGCCTTTTTCAAAGCATCAAATGACCGCTGCGAAAAGTCGTCCCACATGAATGGAACCCCTTTGTGAAGCAAACGCATAAACCCTTTGGTGATCTTGACATAGTTCGCTATAAATCGTCTTAAGAAATTAGCCTTCCCTTGAAGACTTTGAAGTTGTCGAATGGAGGATGGGGGAGGCAACTGGACTATCGCCTCTACCTTAAAGGGATCAACCCTAATCCCTTCATTTGACACGATGAATCCTAACAACCGACCGGACGTAACCGTGAAAACGCACTTGTTGGGATTCAACCGGATTTTATAAAAATGACATCGCTCAAAAACCATTCGAAGGTGACTAGGATGATCAGTTCTTTTTTGAGAACGAGCAGCAAGATCGTCCAAGTACGCTTCTATGATATGTTTGATGTCGTGGAAAGCATATGACATGGCCCACTGGAAAGTGGCTCCAGCATTTTTGAGACCAAACGACATCTTTTTGTATGCAAAGGTACCACAAGGACATATAAAATCCGTCTTATGTTGGTCTTTAGGACGGATGGAAATTTGATTATAACTAGAAAAACCATCCATGAAGGAAAAAATCTCATTACCCGCACACTCATCAATAATCTAATCAATGAATGGCATGGGGTAATTATCTTTCGGACAAGCCTTGTTTAAGTCCCTAATGTTGATGCATACTCGGATTGTTCCTTGCTTTTTATCTATAGGGACTAGATTAGAAACCCAATCGGTAAGAGGATCAGTGTATATAAAACCTGCCTTGAGCAGCTTCTCTACTTCGGCTTTAATGGCTGTCGCTTTCTTAGGATTAACCAGTTGAAGTCTTTGACAAACCGGCTTAGCGTTTTCTTAGCATTTTCATACGTCTTGATCTCATGCTGAACTATAGAAGGATCAATGCCAGGCATTTCCTCATAAGACCAAGCAAATACATCTCCAAATTCCTTGAAAAAGTCAGTGTAAATTTGCACTTCTTCAGGGGAACATTCAATTCTGATGAAGAGATTCTCAATCACGTTAGGGTCCCTAGAGATGTTTATAGATATCGTTTCTGCGATCACCGACATATTACCTTCGGCATGAAAGTGTGTTGGAGCCAAAGGATTTGATATCTTACAAACATCACTAGTGAGCAGCTTGGAGAACCTAGCTTCCACTTCCTGCAATGGAGGAAGAAAATATGAACGATGGTTTAAGTCCTCCCAAGGTCGATCTACACCCATCATCACTTCGAGGATTGCTTCTTCAGAAGGTAAAACCATATCTAAGCAGTCCAAGGTGAAGGTGGAATCGAAGGCCCAAGCCGGGGCCACATAACCCTCAAACTCCTCTTCGGAAGAAGGAGCGTTGTGGTCATCGGCAGAGTTAACGATATATTGGTATCTAAGCTCAGCCGCAAACATAGGGGATGCCATTCTATTTACTTGTCCTTCAGCTAATGTGGTCATAGGTGAAGGCAAGGTCCAAGGGTCCAAAAACTAATGAGTTCGAAAGAACCCTTCTTGAGGAGACTCCTTGGATGATGAAACGACATTGATTTGAGCAATAGGAGAGGGAAACTCAAAGGTACCCATCAATGAGGAATACATCCCAACTCCTAGATTCTCCATAGGCAGGCGAGGGTTATCCACTAAGGGGACAGTAGAGTCAGAAGTTGCTTGAGGATCAACTAGACAATAATCCAACTGATCAACCTTAACGATTTTCCCTTCATGAGGAAACCAGATGACACGAAATAGAGTCGAAACGACGACATCCATCTCATATACCTAATTCCTTCCTAAGAGGAGATTATAGTCTAGGTTAGCATCTATGACCTCTACTTCAATATTGACGACCTTTCCTCCAACACATACAAGAAAGGCTGGGATAATCCCATGCAGCTTGTGAGAATGCCCATCAAACGTAGTCAGAAGGGTAGGTGAAGGAACAGCTGAAGGAGATCCAATGGCCTTCCAGCAAGACATCGACATGACACATGTGGAAGCTCCTTCATCAATAATGGTGCGAAAAATATTAATCTTTCGGTATGTAGACTTTACCTAAAAAGCCATGTGATGAGGGAGTCACTTTTTGACATTTAACATGTCAAAAGTGAGCACTAAAGAGTTGGTTAGATCAAATTCCCCAATTATCGAGAGTAAAGCACTTCGCTAAGCTGGACATGACTGGAGAACCTCTAAAGTAGACATGGCGCATGGACTCTGGGCCAGATCCTCCACAATGGAATAATTTTGGGTGGCCCTAGTGTTAGGATTGATGGTTGCGCGTTTAATGGAACCTTTCGGTATCCGTGGTATAGTCTCAATAGGGGGTCGCTCAATATGAAGGTTGGTATTTCCGGGAGCAGTTTTGTCCTTGGAAGTTTTGGCTTCACCGTAATGACATGACCGAGTAGCCACATGTACATTAGAACCCATAATGAAAACGTTCGATGATTTTTCCCCTTCCTCGCTGCCCCTGAGGAGGTACTAGGATTTGAACTCGTGCCAGCAAACAATTGCTGCCCTTGGGGAAAAGGGTTGGTTAACACAACTTCAGAACTAGAAGCCCCTTGCTGCCCTAACAAGCGCTGAGCATCCTGAATCTTCGGGAAGAGATGAGTTAAATGGTCTCAACTACACAACTTGCATGGAAACTTGACGTTCTTTTTAGACTCATTTCTTCCCCCACCACCATTATTGCTGGATTTATTTGTGTCAGCCTTCCCATCTTGATTCTTTTTCTTACCTCATCCTTTCTATTTCCCATTGGAGTTTTGATTTCCTTTGGGGTTATAAGATTAGATGGTGTTAATCGAAGAGGGTTGGGAACACGAAGTAGTAGACAATGTGACTTGGTTGTTTGAAGCAGTTTGCAATGGCAACTGCTGCAATTGGCTCAACAAGTTCACCACATTCGTGTCTACCGATCCAATGATACCATCCCCATGGGGACCTGGCTTCGACTTGGCTTTGTCAACCTTCAACCAAGGAGAGTAGATCAATTCTAATTGCTAGGCCCTAAAAATAGCTTGCTCCTCAGAGTAAAATTTGGACATCGAGACATCCTTAGAGATCTCAGGTTGTAAAGTTTTCAAAAACAATTCGAGACGGTACTTCGGAGGGATTTTAGCTTTAATTAGCCTCTTTCTCCATCTCCATTCCTAAATATGGTAAAAAATGTGAGTTGCTGTGTCCTGACCAAAATTGGCCAGAAGTTCAGTTCCGGCATCATAACGGACGGGTAACTGGAAATGATTTAAGAAAATATTAGCTAAGTCGGAAAAAGATGTAAAGCTGCCCCCTGGAAACTCTATATACCATTTGGCCGCATTACCAGTCAAGGTGTGCTGAAAAACTCTCAACCTAACTGAATCATCAATAAAGGAGTTCGACGAGCACCACAAATGGAATGTGGTCACATGGTCGCTTGGGTCCTTATCGCTCTTCCCTTCGAATTTTGGAATGTATGACATGAGTTTGGTTGGGATTGGAGGCCAGGCCAGATTATATTTGATTGGATCATTTGTTAACTTTGTGAGGTCTAGCAAGTTCAAAGTTGCCAGAAACGGAAGCCTAGGAGGACCTTGGGGGTTCCACCAAGACTGGGCGGAACTCCCAAAGTTCTAAAAAGATTGGCCTGGATTTTGGAAGGCACCAAGCTACCCGAAGTAACCTACAGAACCAGCTGAACCAAAAGGCATGCCTTGTGATCCAGCATAACTTGGAGTTTGACCAACTCTGGCCACAAAACCTCCATAACCAGCGAAGCTTCCTCCTAAAGGATTATAAGGAGTGAACAACCCTTGATAAGGATCCCAAGCAGAGGTTAGGGGAGGAATACTTCGAAATGAACTAACTGTGGAGTATGGCCTATTCCCTTGTTGGCCGAGAAACGAATTCCCAGTTCCCATACTACTAACCACAGGGTTAGTGCAACCTTGAAAAGGATTGCTACCTTGTTCTAAAGAAGAGAAAGGCATAGATCCAATTGTTGGGTTGGAATGTGGTATATGACCACTTCCAAAAGGAAAACCCTGGAATGAATTCGATCCACCCATCATGGATGTGGTGGCACTAAATGAAACTAACGGAATACCCCGTGAATGGGTGCCAAATGGGAAAAATCTAGAACTAGAAGCATTGGTTTGGGAGTTTCCACTCATAGAAGGAATGGAGGTAGACCCAACCAAAGATGTGCTAGCAAAAGACCCGAATAAAGAAGCATAGGGGATGGAAATAGTTCCTCCCCCTTGTACAAATATTGGAGTCTACATAGTTGTAGCACTTGTAGTAGAAGCCATGCTTCCAGTAGTGGTCATCGATGGTAAGTGCGTAATGTGACCTAGACTTGACGGTCGACACATTGGAGACCCAACATATTGTAATGCTTCCGGATGACTAGGAGGTAGGGGAGAATTTGGAGCCACTAATGACTCTAAGAGTTCTTCTACCTCTACGTTATCTTTCGTCCGAAAGAGAACTCGAGAACGTACTGTAGTATTTCTCTCTTGTTCTATGGAAGTGCCAGGTCTATCTTGAACACTGATGCCCTTGAGGGGAGGATCAATCCTCGATGCGTCAGCTGCCATGGGATGAAACCCACTGGTAGTATTACCTCTGCGCCTTCTAGGTGAAGGGTCTAAACTTGGTGGTGAAAGACCACAAAGTCTTCGAGACTGTCTAGGCGATCGGTTAGCCACTTTGAATTTTTTGTTTAGATCTAACTAAAGACTCAAAAAATTGAAAGCTAGGCCAACTAGGAGCACAGAGCACACACTATAAAGTCCCTAAAGATATAAGCCAGCCAAACAACTTCTAAGTATTTCCGCTCCGGGTGATAGGACCGGACACCAAAATACAAGAAAGTGAAGTAAGGGGCCTTTTGAAGATAGTCTGGGATAATGACGGCCCAGTCCTATCAGCAAAGGTAACAAAGGAAGTTACACTAACCTCCTAACAATAGCCTGCGTCGATGCAAGCCCCCAAGCTTTGCAAGGGTGCCCTCCCGTAGTACCGTTGAGAGTGATACAACGTTGACCTGAGGTGCCACGAGATTCCCTCCACAGCCACCTATGTAGATCCCTAGAAGTAGCAACTAAGGTTACCAACTCCTATCAGAAGCGAGGCGGAACAGTCGTGAGGTAAGTTCGGACAAGTAGGAGAGGGGGTATCTCTCTTCCATGTCTTCACAGACCCTCATGCTTAACTCCTAGATCCGGAGCTTTCCTGGTCTTCCTAACGCTATTGGGTTTTCACTCACTATTCAGACTCCTATGTTTGACAGTTTAAAATGGCCTTGGAGAGTTAACTCTCCACTCACCTAATCCAAGGCCCTAAAATATCCTAAAACTTGTTGATGTATCTAACTCGAAAAATATAAAGTTCTAGTATATTTTAAATTAGCGCTTGATTTTAATGGGCTGTTATTTAAGTCAAGGGATAAACGGAAGTAAAACTAGTGGTGTTTTGATGCAAAAGAAATTAATAAATACCAAACTACATGCAAATGCACTTGTTTTCGTTTTTTGATGAAAAGAAATTTCTATAGGGTTCAGAGGAACTTCAAATAAATCTACAACTTTTTCTTTTCTTTTCTTCAAACTTCACACTCACAAAGGCTAACAAAACTATAAATGCTTAAAATATGTACAAACTAATCCTAATGCAACAAGTACATGCCGATGCAAAATTCAAAACTACTCTTAAATCAAAAGATGAAAGTTGCTTGTTTATCAATTTTATATTTGCCACTTAAATGTTTAGATGGAATATAAGTTTTTGTTGCTTATTTTGTCTAAGCACTAAAAGCAATATGAAGACAGACAGATAGGCACTTTCACTCAACAATAAGGAAAACTCAATCAAAACAAAGTTCAAGAAAGCAAAACAAAGTTTCAAGATGTTTCCTTCAAAAGAAACTCAAAAACGACTTTTCAAAAATGCTCTAACAAGACTGAAACTTGATGATCGAAAAATAGGCAATGAAGCACTTTGTGAGTTTGCGACACTAAACAAGTGGGAACTCAACAAAAAAAGGTTCTTTGAAATGCTCTTTAACAATCAACAAGCAGCGAGACGAGCTTGGCAATGAAAACCAAAAGATTGAAAAGACCACTTTCAAGAAAGCATGAACAAACGACTTTCAGAAAGCAAGAAAATAGATGGTCGTAAAAATAGTTCAAATATGCAAACCAAAAAATCATTAAAACAAAAGTCAACACAGAGATCGAAATCAATCTTTCTGCCATGAATACAAAGAGCAACCAAGATTCCTTTCAAGAAACCTTGTGTGCTTAAGCAAAAACAAATGACGTTTGCAAGAAAAACGAACAAGACCAACCTTTTCACAATTAGAGTGAATTTGAAACAAGACACTTGCTGTAAAACTAAAGACTGCGACAGAACAATGATTGTTCCAAACTGAATCAGACCAGCATACTATCTTCCAGAAACAAAAAGATTTTAAAAATCTTGAAAATTAAAGATATACGCGACTATGTTTGCACACAGATGCGTGTATACGCGACAAGGCTTAAGGAAACATGTGTATGCGCAGGTTCACTTAAGGAAAGATGCATATATAAGCCTCTGTAAACAGAGAAAATAGCGTATAAAAAATCTTCCAATAAAAACAAAAAACAGTCTGGAAAAAACTGATTAAAGCTCACAATTCAGGCACTGACTACATAGCAACAGAAGATAAACAGATGGCTAAGCCCTGATTGGCTTGAATACACCCAAACTAGGAACAACAATAGTGTTGTCCCCAGTGGAGTCACCAGTTTTGTTGTGGGATAAACTCCCCTAGGGTCTTGGGTGAATACCCTAGTAGAGTGGAGGTTATCTATGCAAAGAAACACACATTCCATATAGCCATAATGCTACTATAAGAAAACTCTACGATAGGGGGCATACCTGAGGTCCTACATTTGAGAAGAGCCTTCCAGGTTCCAAAACCTTCTTGGAGTTCCTTTTGCTCCTTTGACCTGCAAAACAATCGATTCAAGAAAGTACAACAGTATATGGACTAAACATCATAAAGAAACCATCTTCATATTATAAGGAAAGGTAGTTAGTTATTCAATTAAACAACCGTTCACATATGAATCATAACATGAATAACGTAAACATGAAGAAGATCTATATCAGGAACAAAGACATGCATTTCTTTTATTATAGACAAATAAAGTATAGAAAATGAATAATTTCACCTGATTCGTCCTTTCACAGGCTCCAAGCGGAACCGTCTCCCAGATTTGTCCAGTCTCAAGGCTTTAAAAAACTCCTTCCATGACTTACTCCATGATATCTCAAGTAGTATGAAATCATCAACAGACACAAGGAAACAAGGGTTTCCTGTAGAATGGGGGAACTATAGGAGGAACAAGGATCTTTAGACCTGGTCAGGGAAATCTCAACATAGTAATCTTTCTCTCTCTTCTCTCCCTCCTTTGGCCTTCCCATAGAAGCCTTTTTATACTTCTCCCAAAGTAGTTTTTTAGCAGGGAATTTGTTGGGAACAGTTGGGACACAGGCACTAACAGGTAATCAATAGGTAAAAACCGTGATCTCCGATCGAAATTAAGGAGATTTATTTTTTTTTTAATTGTTTTTAAACATATACGTGGGTTGGGTATACACAGACCTATGTATACACGCATTTATCTCAGGGCAATGTCACGTATAGGGAATAAAACACTGTTTTTTAAATTTGGGATTAGGGCTGGAAGGAGGGGTTGCCCTAGGCCATGAGTGCAACATCACAAACCTCAAGAGTGAAATTTGGAGCTATAACACACCCAATCTTTTCTACTGCTGCTCACTACCTTTGTTAGGATCCCTTCCAGTGCTCTCTTAGTGACCTTCGCCTACCCATTGGCTTGTGGATGGTAAGGGGTTGAAGTTCTGTGATTGATTCTATGATGTGTGAGCAGGTCTTCAATCAGATCAGAAGTAAACTGACTACCTTGATCTCCGACCAATTCTCTTGGATAACTGAACTTGTAGAATATTTTTTCTCTAAAAAATTCAACTACTTTTTCCTCTATCACTACTTTGATTGCTTTTGTCTCTGCTCACTTTGTCAGGTAAACGGTGCACACAATAATGTATTGCTTCTGCTTTGAAGGAGGCCGGATAGGCCCCACAAAGTCCATTCCCCACTTCTCAAATGGCTCAAAGGTCACTTGAGGTTCCATGGGCATCTCATCCTCTGGAGTAGGATTCCCCATCCTCTGACACTGATCACACTGGCTTCGATATCTCCTCACATCCTGACGAAGAGTGGGCTAGTAGTAGCCTTCTTGCAGTATCTTGAAGGCGGTTCTTTTTGCTGCAAAATGACCTCCACAAGGCCCATCATGACAGGTTAGGAGGATGTCAAAGACTTCCTCCTCCATGACACATCTTCTCAAGATCTGATCTGGGCCACGTTTGAAGAGGTTTCCCCCAATCCAGGTGAAAGGGGTGCTTTTCCTTACTATCTTGCTCTTCTCTTTTGAGGACAGGTGTTGTGGAAACTGTGTTGAAACCAGGTAGTTTTCTATATCAGCAAACCATGGAGAGAGTACTGAGATAGAAAATAGGTTTTCATCTGGCATTTGGTCATCCACCATTCCTTCTTCACCTTAGGCAAATTTACTCTAGACAAAAAATCAGCAACAACATTTTCTTTACCAGGCCTATCAATAATGGTCAAATCAAACTACTACAGTAAAAGCAACCATCTAATAATGTGAGAATTCACATCCAGTTTGTTCATTAAATATCTAATTGCAAAATGATCAGTGTGAACAATAGTTTGATAGCCTGTGATATAATGTTTGAATTTGTTTAAAGAATGCACAACAATTAGGAGTTTCTTCTCAGTCACTGTATAGTTTAACTTGGCCTTTGACAAGTTTTTTCTTATAAAGTATATGCCATAAGGCAGTTTTTTATCAATTTGTCCCAAGGTTGCTCCTATTGCTTTGTTCGAGGCATCTGTGCGAATGTGGAAAGGTAGGGCCCAATTTGGGCCTCTCAGAATTGGCTCAGTCACGAGCTTTCTCTTCAAGGTATCTAGGGCTTCTTGACAGTTTTCCAACCATATAAACTCGACATCTTTACGTAAGAGGCCAAACAAAGGAGAGGCTAGCTTGCTGAAATCTTTAATGAATCTCCGGTAATACCGAGCTAAGCTTAGGAAACTTCTGACATCTCTCATTTTTTTAGAAGGTGGTACCCTTTGGATGATGGCAACTTTGTTGGGGTCCACCTACAGTCCTTGTTGAGATATTGCATGACCTAGCACGGTCCCTTCAGTCCTAAAAAATTCACATTTTTCCAGACTGTGGGAAAGGTTCATCTAAATACTCTTGCCTAGAAATTTTCCTAGATTATATAAGGCTTCCTGAAAGTGAGAACCAT
>APFE030841002.1:58911-73200 GCA_000404065.3 Pinus taeda | reverse complement strand
TACTTGTGGACCTCCGTGGTAGAATTTTGGTATCCTTGTTTATAATCATCTGACTCTGAAGGGAGGACTTCTGGTTGTGATAGCAAAGAACAAATCTTGCTCCTCCTTAGTTAAGAAAATGTGTTTGATTTCACTTTCCCCAAATAAGTTTGTTTGATTTTCTTCAGGATCCTCTGGTAACTCACCTTCTTCATATGCATAATTCTCCTGGAATGGAGGTCTAATATGTTGTTGATCAATTAGGCCTCTTTGTTCTCTGTTTAATTTGGGGTGGATTCTCCTAAAACTAGGATTTCTAATTGGAGGGTCATCTTGATTTTCCCTTGGAGGATCCCTATCAGTTAAAATTATCCTTTCCATCATTCTCTCTATGGTTTTAACTAACGAATTAAACTTATAATATGATGAAGAAGAAGAAGGTTCTTCTTTAATAGTGACTCTCCTCTCAACCTTTAACCTAGCTCTCTTCGCCAACAAATTTTCTTCCACACTGACTGCATTCCTCTATGTTTCCTCAAGGGTTGTAGGATTTCTCTCCCTCAGTTGGTAAGACATGTTTGGATCAAAACCATCTATAAATTTGATCAGAGCTAGTCCCGATGAGGATTATATTGCAGCTGGGATAGAATTTTAAATGTTATTGAATCTAGTGCAACAATATTGGACTGTTTCACCAGGGGCTTTCCTTATGCTGTCATATTCAACCAAGATTTGGAGAGGATTCTTCTTTACTTCCCATGTTGTAAGGAACGTTTGGTGAAATTATGTGAGATCTAGGATAGAGGCAACTTGCAATGTCTTAAACCATTTCTTAACTTCTCGTGTCAGACTTTGGGAAAATAGTCTCATCTTCACATCATCTTCATCAATTTCTTGCAAATATAAATAATAATTCATTCTATCTAAATGTTTTTGAGCAGTGATTGGCCTTGTGCCATCAAATTGAGGTATTCAGCTCTAATAATCTTGTGGCATGGAATTGAGTTGTCCAGGTGCGATGAGGGGGGCATAATGAGCTGCCATGATAGGTAAATGAGAATGGGAAGAAGATGAAACTATAATAGATGTGGATATGGAAGGTGTTAAAGGGGGTGGGATTATACTTTGTTGTGTTGGTGTAGTGGTGGTAGGGATAGTAGATGAAATGGGTATAGTGGTAATGGGGGGAATTACTTAAGGGGCAGTAGTAATAGGGGGAATCACTGGTGGGGTTGGTGATGAGGCAGTAGAAGAAGAAAGTAAAGATTTAGATGATTGATGAATATGAGTTTTCTACACATCCTAATCTAATTCACTCACCAAAACTTGAAGCTTATTAAACTATTTTATAACATCTTCATCAGAGTCTGGATTAACAGGTTGATGCTTTGAGATATAATGTTTCAAAATACTTTCATAAAAAATTGTCTCAAGTACAAAGTTGTTTGACATGGTACGAAAAACGTTATGCTAAAAAGGTAAATCAAATTCAATATTCTCTACAGTTACAAAACTTCTAGGGATAGAATTAACTATGGACAGAGGATTATTACTTGCTTGGCCCTGAGTAAAATTCTTCTTTCTGACAAGTTTTTTAGGATTGTCTACAATTTATGGTGATTTAGGATATGGATTAGCTCCAATGTATATCTTTCTAGGAGCCATAACTACAATATATTATTTACAGATAGAAATATGTTCAAAATTTAGGTGGAAAGCAACCTTAATAATATCTATTTTACCATCACGCACTTGAAATATCTTTAAGCTTTGAAATAAATTTTTACCAGGGAAAAATTCAGTTTATATCATATTTGTCCAAAGTCCGCAATATGGTCATGTTGTGTCACTCAACAACCCCCCATTATAATTAGATAAGTTAATTATAATCCATAATGGGGACCCTTTAAATTTTTTTGTATAGAGTCTTTTAATAATTAAATAAAACAAGATTCCTAAAACATGAAAAAATATGTTATCTGCACTTAGGTTTTGAATCTATTGGAATTCAAATGATTAAAGGAAAAAGCTAATAGGACCCTTCACATATCACATATCAACAATCACATAGGCTAGATAAAATTAGTCCTTTAAGTAAAAGCACGATGCGATTTTACTAAGACTCAATGAATTAACGTTAGGTCTTCTATAAGTTTAATAAAGAGAAAACCCTCCACGGGCACAAAGGTCAGAATCGGTCCTACCAACAAGCCATGTCATTTATCACAAAAGGAACAATGCATAAGTTATATCGACATTTTACATTTTTTACCACAACTCTAACCTCTCGATAAAACTTTCTCCGATATGGCGACAAGTACTCCATCACAGTTTTCCCATCGCATTGTAAAATGAAAAACGAGTCTTTCCAAGGGAAATTCTAATGTGATAAATCCTACTACAAGCATTTGCCACATATCCAGAAGTTTATTCCATTGAATATCGACAAAAGGAAGATTTCGCAAATTAAATAATATGCACACCAAAGAAACTCGCGATGGGAAATAAGCTAGCAGGGCACTGACCTATACAAAGAGCGTGTGAACCCATTATTTTTCATTTATTATTAGTTATAGCATAATGATGGTTCTCGGTAATGTAAATGATTTTATTGATAGCATTTAGTGTTTCAAGATTTTGTGTTAATTTCCTATTCTCATGTTATTTCGCCATTCTCTCCTTAAATTTATGATTCTAAGTTTTGCTCCTTATTCTCTGTGTTCTCTCTATTGCAGGCTAGTCACGATAAACATAACTTAATCACAATGTCAAGAGCCACTAAGAAGAACAAGAAACCAACAGTGCCACCATAGCCAACTCCACCAACTATAAAGGTTACTGAGATGCCTCCATTGTTCTCTAATACGACATGCACTATAGACTCTGGGTCTTCCTCTTGGGAAGAAATATATAAAATATTTTAAGAAGAATAACCCAAAGTAGTTACGATACAAGTCATAGTGCCAGATGAAACTACATCGACTTCAAAAACCACCTGGGCAAACATTGCCAATTCCCATATCCATATAGTTGCATCTCGTCCAAACATCATACCATACACTAATTTGGTCAAATAGATTATTGACGATGTGAAAGTCACAGATAGAACCTTCATAACACTGAGGAAACAGATGCTAATTGGGTCATTTAAAGCTAAAGAATTAAGAAGAATGTATCATCTGCTAGAGCCACAAAACATCTATAATGTGTAGTTTCTTCAAAAGTTTGTCGCAGAAAATGAAGTTCAATCAGACTCGATAAGGAAGTGGAGGCGTGACTCGAGCAAACACAAACATGAACATAAGGGTATGTATTCTCTAGCCTCCCTTGCTGGTCCTCATTGGCACATTGTTGCTATGATGTGTAGACTATTCGGGAAACCTAATACACATAAATTCACAATAGAATGAGTTCCCCTAATGAAGGATTTCTCTGAAGCCTATATTATGGATTGGGCCACTATCCTATAAAACAATCTAGTCTTCCAGTTCCTAGCCTACTAAAGCAAGTGCAATATTACTACCAGGACTGTGCCCCTTTCTACATGAGTGCTTATATTATGGACGTAGTATGTTTCACCTTTGACTTTCCATCTATGTGATGGAAATGGAACCTTGAAGACCCTACCCTGATCCATATTTACCATAAAATCCTCTAGGAGTCCAATTACAGCCCCATTTTTATAAAATCTACCATGGAATGATGTTACCCTTGTACCAAGTCATTTTTTATGAAAGGCCTCCTAACATTTCAATATAATCTTTGGATGGTGTTACAACTATAGGAAAATGGTTTAGAGAGGAATTATTCACCTTTGTTAGGATTTATGGAAGCCTAGCTCCCCCTCATGTCCTCCCTCTCTATGTATGTGACAAGCTCCTAGCCAAAGAAGTTTCCTATCAAATTGTGGGCAATGGCTTAACCAAGTCCCTTAAGGAAGCCAAAAATTATAGCTATCCTTCTTTTCGTATTTGTTGTGGAGTTTTTACATTAGAGAATTTCAGGCATGAAACGCCTGAAATTGATAATATATTGTGTATGAAATTTCCCATTGTTCGACCCAAGCAATATTATCCAACCAAGGTTGCCCAGAATTTGGAAGTTGAGGTCAAGGTTCAATGATTTTAGCAAGAGCCTGATGATTTCAATGACGTGTTTGAAACAACTCGAGACTATCAACAAGTAGAAATGTTAGCCAAAGCTCACTTGAACCCCAAATAGTTATTCAAGTTCAGAGAGTACATGAATTCAAGGTTAGAGAATCTCCCCCTTGATATACTAGGGATTTCGCAATTAGTTTCACAATAGGAACCAGTTTCAGTCCAGGTCTTAAAAGATCCTGAAGTTAATCAGGGAAATAAATAAAGTGTAGCATTGACACAATAGACTGAGGAGTCACCATTTACCAGCAAACTAGACAAGGTATGGGAAATTTTGATAAAATTGTTAATACAAAATCACAGGAAGCAGAGATCTCACTACCGAAAGAAAATCTTAAGACTCCTGAGATTACAAAGAAGGTCTCACTCACTATTGAGTCTTCAAATAAAGTGGTCAATACTGATGACCTGGAAATCATTCTGGCTCACCCTACATCTGAATTTGTGCTCAAAATAGAAGAAATCACTCCCCTAGATGTATTTTACAGTTCAAAACACAAGGTTATCATGAGCAAACAGAGGAAGAGGAAAAGAACTTAACAATCATAGGTGTTGGTTCCAGAAAATATACCGTTGGATATTGTTTGGAAAGATCCACAAACTAACCCTGCTAATGATCTAACAAGGCTATCACAATTCACAGGAGCATATGCTACAAATACCATGGATAAATCCTCAGAAGTATAGCAATTAATCAAGAAGAAGGATGACAAGATACTTCAATTAGAATAGGGATTACTCAATGCAAAATAGAGTATTAATGAGAGAAGGCAAGCATAGGTAACCGAGCTGCAGAAAAGATTTGATGAGATGAAGCTTCAGCATGAAGTTGACGCCAAAAGAAAGAATGACCAATTCCAACAACTCTAGCTTAGGATTGATCAACTCAAAGATAATCCTAAGCTTAAAGATTTCAAGAAAGAAGCACATGAGCTTAACGCTCTCCTGGCTCAATAACAAGTTGTTTTCTACCAGAAGTTAACAATAGTCAATGGTCTTTGTAAGACAAACAATTCACTGATGAATCATTTTTCTGATCTAAGGATATAATTCGATGACATTGAAGAAAATATTTCTAACTTAATTTCCTGATAGGACAACGAAGATGACATAGTAGCCGATCCTCCAAGGATTTAGTATTCAGAAAAGGAAATCATTTTTTCGGACTGGAATATGAAAATGAAACAGGTAGAGGAATCCATATTTAGTGGAAAGGATGTCACAAATAACATCATCGAAAACATTCACGAGAATATTTTCAATGCTAATTTGATTCAAGAATACCCTGTAGACGCATTTCCCGATGTAAAAAAACTAATGAAAAACTGGAAATATTGGTCCAAGATGAAGGTGGATAACATCAAAAAGTTATCTAAGCTAACTTTTGAACATTATTGACAACACTTGGTGAAACCGCGTAACCAAATGCTTGTGTTACAATGATTAACCAATACAATTGCTCATATGCTCCCAACACTCTTCAATGTAGTTTATGCAGGACAGATGTGATTAAACCCAACTTATCCTCCATAATTAAAGCCTATGATAGATAGCTATGAACTCAGGCAACAAATGAAAGGAAATCAAACTTTTTATTCTGGACGAGTTGTTCCAACAGACTCTATTTTTATCTTTTAGTTTTAGTTTAAGGATGGTTTGTTTGAACCTGCTGAACATTTCAAGTCTTTTCTATCTTTATAGTTGATCCTTTTATTATAAATACCCTTTCATATATTTTAGAAAGTGGTTCTGAATTTTTGTAAAGAAGACTTAAGAGAGTTGCACTATTGTACCTTTTGAATCATCTTAATATGAAAGTTGAACCAAGACTGTTTTTCTTATGAGAAGAGCGCTAATGTATCAGCTACTAATATATTTGTATTACTGTTGTGTTTATATCTGATTAATAGCTACATCTTTTCTTACTATTTCTCCATGTATGATCTTATATGCAGTTGAATACTTATTCATTATTCAAGAGTATGAAGTTGGTATCTTTGAATGCATTTTGAAGAATATGAAAAATTATATGTGATATGTATAAACAATTAATTTGATTAACTATTTAATCAAATTAATTATCTTTCTTTCACTTACTTCTTGAATTGCTAGATGATCTATATTATTTATCATATTAGAGAATATTTCAATCACACATATAAAGATAAGTTAAATCCCGAGAAATAGATAGCTAGTAATATGTATATATATATATGTGTGTGTGTGTGTGTGTGTGTGTGTGTGTGTGTGTGTGTGTGTTGCATGTCTGTGTGTGTGTGTGTGTGTGTGTGGTGTGTGTGTGTGTGTGTGTGTGTGTGTGTGTGTGTGTGTTTGTACTCTTGTAATTTCTATTCATCGCAACCATTTCACCCACATTATACTTCAAATTTCATTATATACTCTTAAAGGGAAACTGGTCCCATTAGCCCCATTCAGAGCCACTATTCCAAATGCAAAAGGAATGGTTTTCAAGTTCCCAACCTACTGTTATCCCCAATGTTGAGGTAGTGACATTTCGAGCCTTCAAAATTTTTGGTGCTAGAAGGAGGACCCCAACTATGAATGGAAAAAAAATTGATCCTAAATCAAAAGGCCATCTAAAGAGTCACTCCCCCTCAAGATCACCCCAACTTCTAGATCTCATTCCATATCACCTACTCCTAGACCAAAAGTTGTGAAAACAACGATAAGTTCTCCTACCACACTACCTAGTAATCTGATCAACCTCCTTCTCAAGAGATACCTAAAGTTCAAACTTTAATTCAGAAATTAGAAGGAAATTCTATTTCGGAAGAAAAGCCACAGCAATGTGAGTTGCTAGAAGTAGTGTTTCCTCATCTTTTCAATCTACTTGTATTTTTACTCGTTCCCAAAGTGAGAAACTTGGGATTACTCGATTTGAGTTTCCCTTACCTTCCCATTGAAGAAAGACAAAGTCTGAATCTCAATCGTCCACTAGCAATATTTTATCATCTGCTCCACCTCAAACACCTTCATTCCATACCTCATCACCATTTTTCTCTCCTTCGCTTAATCGTTCCTTTCATTATTCCCCTTCTCAATCAAATGGTGTTGATTCAACTTACACTAGCACAGGGGATACTTCTTCTTCCACACAATCAACCTCTTCTACTATTACAGCTCCTTCTACTCAAATTCCCATAATGGCATGTAGGCAACAAAACCCACCAGTAGCTAGCCATCGACTAGTCCTAGAGTTGTTCAAATGGTACCACCTCTCCATCGTCTACCTAAGCATCCTAAAAGATGGTTACCAAAGTTTAATCCTGATGATGGACTCCCTACTGAAGAACATCTCCATAATTTTGTGTTGGACATTAATCTTAATGGAGTGGTAGAAGAGGATTGTGTAGTAAGATTATTTCCCTACACTCTTGAAGGATCTGCAGGTTCGTGGTACTTCTCATTGCCACCAGCATATATCACTAGTTGGTATATATTTGAAGAACAAATTTTGACTATGTTTGGAGATGATCGCAAAACTACTACTTTAATCAATGATCTCCCCAATGTTAAAGCCAATTTCAATAATAAAATCAAAGATTTCAATTCTAGGTTTAATAAATTGTTAAACAAAATTCCAGATACCTATAAACCTAGAGTTTATGTCCAAATCGAGTGGTATATTTCTACTCTTCCTTCCAATATCGCATTTTTTGTCGATAGGGATAATAGAGCCACTTTAATTCATAACATGAAAGAGTTAATATATGTAGAAAAAATGATTCTTGCCTTAGAAAAGAAAACTGCTCAAGAAGAAAGAAAAACTAAGAAGTTTACGCTCAAAGAGGAACCAAAGAAGAAAACTCCCAAAGATCCTTTTGATCTAGAAGGATTACAAAAGATCCTTAAATCGATGTCGAATGAGATGGTAAAAATAAAAAAATAGGTAGCCGAGTCTTATAAAAAACCTTTCATATCTTTTAGGAGAACCTGAACATCAAATCCTCAACCTCCTAATGTTATATCAAATGTTGAATCTGATCTAGAGGAGGATGAAGAAGAAACAACATTACCTATTGATGAATCCCAAGATGAAGAAACAACCAAACTTCATGGATTATGGGACTTTATTCTTCCTACTTCGGATAATGAATAATAACATGAAGTTTTTCCAGTTAGTACATGAAGTAAGGGTTCTGCAGATTCATCACAGCTAACCCAAAAGCATAAATCTTTTACTCCTAGTACTAAGGACAAAGTTGAACCTAAAAAATCCACTTCTATATCTTCCAATTCAATTCCATCTTCTTCCAATTCTCCATCAACATATAAAACTCTAGTTGTTTCTAACACCATAGAATATAATATAGTTTAGGATATGAAGAAGTTCAAGGCTAACATTTCCTTCTATGAAGTAGCTAAACTAAAGCAACAACATAATTTTTTACATAAATAATTAAATGTAGTTCTTGCATCCCCTTTTCCAATTGATGTTACTTCTAAATCTTCTAAAGGAATAAGAAAACCCTTATTGATCCTTCTGATAATATTGGTCCCACTGATGCCATCCTAATTGGAGATAGTTCAAACTCTCATACTCCTTCTTTCCTTCTGACCTTTGAAATATTCAATAAGAATGTGCATAATTTCTTAGTAGACTCCAGGGCATCTTCAAATGTATTTCCATATTTAGTTTGTCTTAAATTGAACATCGAACCCCAGAACTCCATTGTATATATTGTTCAACTCGATAGAACCAAATTCAAAGTGTTAGGGAAAATCAATTTTGTTCTCATTAGGATTTCTTCTAATGCTAAAGTTTGTCAAATCATTGATGTACTGGTTGTTGATATTTCTAACTTTTATGGTTTAATTCTAAGTAGAGATTGGTCAAAGAATTTACATGGTTATTTCACTACTGACTAGTCTCATATATGACTTCGTTACAATGGTACGCCTAATCAAATTCACATTGACTGAGAAAATCACGTGAAATATTTAATAACTAACTTGGATGAGGAAAATGAACTAGTGGTCTTCACCAATAACATTCTTGGGAACTACTATTTAGAGTCATTTTTGGGTAGTTTCAATGCACAAGAATCTCATTTCGAGATTGATTCTGTCACCTCTCAAGTTGAGATTTTTTCACAGAAAGACTCATCCAGATGTGTAAATATTGTAGATAAACCAGTAGTTAAATCTTTGTTTTGGACTTTATATTTTAATGGTTCTCGATCCAATGATGGTGTTGGAGCAGGATGTATTTTAATAAATCTTGAAGGAGACAAAACAATGATAATATGTAGATTAGAGTTTGAATGCACCAATAACATTGTTGAATATGAAGCTTTGGTTTAGGGTTTGTACAAACCAATAAGCCTTAATGTCAAATACCTTGAAGTGTTTGAAAACTCTAAAATTGTTACTAAACAGGTGAAAACACCATACATTATGTCTCGAGTCACTTGAAACATTATCAATCTCTCATTCAAACGCTTACTTCTCATTTTATTGCATTCAATATCTCTCCTATCCCAAGACTTCAAAATGCTAGTGCTGACCTACTAGATAATGTTGCATCCAAACTGATCCCATCAGAGGATTATAGTCTAGATAGATTTTCCATTGAATTCCTTTTTTTCCCTTCAATTCCTTACAATCTCACTAATTGGTGTGTGTTTAATGATGATGAGGACATTGTAAGTTTCTTAACATCAGAAGGGTAATATACTGATCAAGTAATAGATGAACATGAACATGACAAACAAATGAAACAATCAATTAAGGAAAATTCCTTAGCAAAGTTTGTAGTCAAGCTTGAAGATTTGTATGACATAAAGGACTGATTTAAAAAGGTCACTAACTGCAAACCACAAATTTCAACCTTGAGGTTTGAATTGATCAACCTTGGATCTGATCTGAAGCCTCCAAACATTAATTTAGGCCTAGGACTTTCATTAGGTGAGAGATTGGCCTTTATTCATCTATTAAAGAAATATAAAAATGTTTTCTCTTGGAATTATAATTATTTGAAAACTTATGATTCCTCTATCATTTAGCATACTATTCCAATGCTACCTGATATTAAGCATGTTCATCAAAAGCGAATGAAAAATCATCCTAATCTCAAAAATCAAATCAAGAGCGAATTGAACAAAATCCTTAAGGCCAAAATCATTTTTCCAGTTAGGCACTCTAAGTGGGTTTCAAATGTGGCACTTGTTAGAAAAAGAATGGCGATATTCACATTTGCATCGACTTTAGAAATTTAAATAAATTCTGTGAGAAAGACAACTTTCCACTTCCACCCATGGAACAAATCTTGCAGTGAGTAGCAGTTTTTGAACTGATTTCTTTTCTAGACGGATTCTCAAGGTATAACCAAATCCATGTTCATCTAGATGATAGATTAAAGACTACTTTCAAGACTAAATGGGGAATTTATGCATATCAAAAAATGCCTTTTGGATTAATAAATGCAGGACCAACCTTCCAATGAGCTATGGACATTGCCTTTAGAGGTATGATCAATAAAACTGTTGTTGTTTACTTAGATGATATTACTATATATTCCATGAGAAGGAGAAATAATTATCATGAGTTAAAACAAATTCTTGAAAGGTGTATTAAATATGGGATTTCATTCAACCCCAAGAAGTCATACTTTGCACTTACTGAAGGGAAACTTCTAGGATTTATTGTATCCAAGGAAGGGATTTCCATAGATCTTGATAGAATTAAGGCAATTTCTAATATTCATTTGCCTCATAATAAGAAATCAATGAAATCTCTCCTAGGACAAGTTAATTTTGCGAAAATATTTGTTCCATGTTTTTTTTAAATTGTCTTGCCTCTACAAGTTATGATCAAGCAAAACTCAGATTTTAAATGGGGATATAATGAAAGAGAATCATTTGAGTTAATCAAGCAAGCTATTATTTATGCTCCCTCTTTAATAACTCCTAATTTTTCTAATCAATTCATTTTGTATACATTTTCTTCCTAGTTATCCTATGTTGCAGTTCTAACACAGATCAATGATAAAAAAAATAGAGGACCCTATCTCCTTCTTCAGCTCCAACTTACAAGGAGCAGAGCTCAACTATTCATAAGTGGAGAAACAAACCTTTGTATTTTTTAAGTCCATTAAACGCTTTAGGCCTTTCCTTTTGAAAACTCATACTAAAGTAATTGTCACATTCCCAGCAGTTAGGCAATTGCTTGTTCAAAAATAATTGGGAGAAAAGAGAGAAAATTGGGTCATTGCTTTGCAAGAATATCACATTGAAGTTAAACCTACTAAAATTGTAAGAGGTTAAGGTTTCTGCAGACTTGTTACTGGAGCTTCTAATATATCAACTGATGAAGAATCAGGTAACATTTTCCAAATATCTAAGATATGCCTTACTAATAATGAATCTCAATACGCTGATATCATTAATTATTTAAAGAATGATTATGCTCCACACGAACTCAATTAAAAAGGTAAAAGGGATTTAAGATTGAAATCCAATCAATATGAACTCATTGACGATGTTTTATTTAGAAAAATATATGATTTGATTTTGTTAAGTTTCTTAGAAAAATATGAAACACAAAGGGTTTTGCAGGAATTACATGATGGACTAGCTAGTGGACACTTTGGAGGAGACACCACCACTCGCAAAATCGTATATTTTGGATACAACTGACCAACTCTTTTCAAGGATACACACGTGTTTGTGAAAAAGTGTAAAATTTTCCAAACTGTTGTAGGATGACAAAGAAAACCAACCTTACCCCTTCAACCAGTCAACATGAAACGACCCTTTGAACAATGGGGATTGGATATTATTAGTGAGATTGTTTCTCACTCTTCCAAGCAACATAGGTTTATCCTTACTGCTACTAATTATTTCACAAAATGGGTTGAAGAAATACCGCTTAAAGTAGTCAATCTTGACAATATCACTAAATTCATTGATCAATACATTATTACCAGTTTTGGTCTACCTAATGCACTCATTTTTTATAATGCACCTTAATTTTCAGGAAACAATATGATTGAGTTTGCTTTAAAAAGATGAATTAAAATCAAATACTTTGCTAATTATTATCCCCTAGGAAATGGTTTAGCAGAATCGACTAATAAAAGCCTCATTAGGATTATTAAGTGAACTGTTGATCAAAGCCATAAGAATTGGCATAAATCTCTATTTTTTTCTCTATGGGTTAATAGAATAACTAAGAAGGCCTCCATAGGTACTTCTCCTTTTAATCTAGTGTATGGGAAGGAGGCTATTCTACCTCCTAATCTAGTCCTTCTTTCATCATCTCTGGTACAATTTATCGAAGAAAAACCTTCCCCCTCTCTGCAATTAAGGATATCGCAAATACTCAAATTAGAAAAATAAAGGGAAAAATAAAAACAAACACATGCTCACCATCAACGGCTAGTAAAATCTTCCTTTGATACAAGCTCAGTTGACAAGAAAAATTTTCAAATTGGAGACTTAGTCCTAAAATGGGACAAGGCACATGAAGACAAAGTAAAACACACTAAATTTCAAAAATTGTGGCTTGGAGCATTTCAAATTGTTGATCAGTTAGACCCATCAACTTTTATTTTGCAAGATATGCAAGGAAAGAGCGATGCTCTTCCTTTCACTGGGCTAATCTAAAAAAATTATTTTCTTGAAGGAACATCCGTTCTAATGTAAATATGTAAATATTCACATATACATGTCAGTGTTTGTAGTATAAATAATGTTAATTAACATACAAATGGATTTTTATCATTATCTCTAATCATTCCATGATTTTTGACTTCTCAAAGTATAAAATCTTTAGGAAATAATTATGAACTTGAAGAATTAGGTAAATATTGTAAAACTTTGAAATCTTTTTACATTGAAGTTGAAGCCTCTTTCAACCTAAAGACACATATAAAATCTTCGATCTAGTTATCAAATCAGGAAAGGTTTTCTTTAAAAAAGTATATATTATTTGGAGCTTCAGCACCTTAAACTTCAATTGTCATTCGATACTCTTAAGGAGTGAATGAAACTCCCCATCCAATAATCATAAATTTTTTGAGTGTAATTCAAAAATATAATAAATTTAAAAGATAAGAGGTCTCATCAAGAGCTTAATTATCATGATCATGGGGAAATAATAGGTTGGCATTGTCATTAATGGCCACTAAGCTAGGATAATGGCTTATGGTTATGTAATCATAAGATAAGGAGTCTCATTGTGAGCTAGCTTGTTAAACTTTATTACAACTTGTGAATGGCATTGTCATCATCTGGCTACCAAACCAGGACAATGGTGTTGGGTTGTGTTATATTCTTTCCATGACTAGCCCCAGTAGTTAAACTGGGGAGTTAGAAGGGGGATGGAGCCCCCCCTTCCTTGTGCAGTGGGGGTTGGTAGCCCCCCTCTATGGGGTCTGGGGCAATGCCCCAAGAAATTTTTTTTTGGACCCTATATTAGGTGGGTAGACCTACCTATGGTTTTGTGCATGGTTTTCGCACATGGTTTTGGGTGCGATGGCTTTCGGTTCGTGTTATTTTTGTAGATCCGGTCAAGGGAACTACGATTATGTTCTAATCTAGGGTTAATGGATTGGGGTTTATGGATGCTTCAATATGTATAAATATGTATTGTAACATTGGAAGGAATATAATGAAAAATCAATCTGGTAGTCTTCGTTTTGGGATCGAGGGGAAAATCTCTGTGTATATTTGTTTTATATGTTATGCTCTCGCCATTATTTTTTTTTCTATTTTTTAGAATTCATATGTAGGTAATTTCTGTATGGGGTTAAAACCTATATTTGGTATCAGAGTTGTTTTGGCTTCAGGACACCTTTGTTGCTAAGCGTTTTTTCTCAGGCCTATGGTAGGCCCTATTCAATGAGAGATCTACGGGATTGATTTTGGTGGTGAAAGAAGATGGCTAGCAATGGAAAGATAGAGATTGAGAAATTTAATGGTCAAAGTCTTGAGTTGTGGAAACTCAATATGGAGGATCTACTGGTGGATAAAGATCAGTGGATCATAGTAGAACCAGGTACTAAACCAAAGCGAGTGTCCGATGAAGAATGGAAGAAGCTGGATCGGAAGGCAAAGAGCACAATACAATTGAGTGTCTCAGATTCAGTATTGCTAAATGTATTAGGGGAAGCTATGGAAAAGGCTTT
>APFE030841002.1:34188-53545 GCA_000404065.3 Pinus taeda | reverse complement strand
AATGTAACCATGTCGAGGCTATGGACTTCTGTCAGCAACAGTGGTTCTACCTATGACAAATCAAGGTCATCTTAAAAGCTAAGCTTCAATAGCCCTCTGCTTTATCTTTACAACTGATTAATGACTGATGTAGATAGTGAAGATTTTCATCTATAAAATGTTGTAAGAAAGTTACAACGAAATGAATTTTTTAATTCAGAGTAATCTCATATACCTAATATTTCAAAATAGTTTTTCTTTCCTAATCATTTTTGCTTTTGATTAAGTTTAAATTCCATTGTATGTTGTATGTGTATGTGATATATATATATATATATATATATATATATATATATATATATTAATAATTTTAAATTATATATATATTATATATATTTATATATATATATATATATATATTATATATATATATATTATATTATATTATCATAGATATTGGTTCTGTCAGTGAATCACCAATTGTTGTGTCACTCAACAAGCCCCCATTACCATTAGATAAGTTAATTATAATCCATAATGGGGACCCTTTAAAATTTTTAGTATAGAGTCTTTTAATAATTAAATAAAAAAGATTCCTAAAAATCCCAAAAAAATATGTTATCTGCACTTAGGTTTTGAATCTGTTAGAATTCAAATTATTAGAGAAAAAAGTTAATAGGACCCTTCACATATCACATATCGGTAATCACATAGGTTAGATAAAAGTATGCCTTAGTTAAAATCATGATGTGATTTTCCCAAGGCTCGATGAATTAATGATAGGTCTTATATAGCTTTAATAAAGAGAAAACCCTCCACGTGCGCAAAGGTCAGAATCGGTCCCACCAGCAAGCCATGTCATTTTTCGCAAAAATAACAATGCATAAGTTATATCATCATTTTACATTTGTTACCACAACTCTGACCTCCTGATAAAAATTTCTCCAGTATCGCGAGAAGTACTCCATCGCAGTTTTCCTATCGCAATATCCATATTACATTGCCAAGGGAACTTCTAATGTGATAAATCTAGCTACAAGTTTTGCCGCATATCTAAAAGTTTAGTCCATCGCATATTGTCAAAAGGAAGATTTCGCAAATTAAATAATATGCACGCCAAAGAAATTCACGATGCAAAATAAGCCAGTAGGGTGTTGACCTGTACAAAGAGTGTGTGAACCCACGATTTTTCATTTATGATTAGTTATAATGGTATTGATGGTTCTCGGTAATGTAAATGATTTGATTGATCACATTTAGTGCTTCAAGATTTTGTGTTAATTTACTATTCTCATGCTATTTTTCCATTCTCACCTTAAGTTTATGATTCTAATTTTTTCTCCTTATTGTCTGCATTCTCTATGTTGTAGGCTAGTCTCGATAAACATAACTCAAGCGAAATGTCGAGAGATGCTAAGAAGAACAAGAAACTAACAATGCCACCATAGTTGCCTCCACCTACTGCAGAGGTTACTAAGATGCCTCCATTGTTCTTTGATATCACATGCACTATAGACTCTGGGTGTTCTTCTTAGGAAGCAATATATAAAATATTTGAGGAAGAATAACCCAGAGTAGTTACGAAACAAGTCACAACACTAGATGATACTACATAGACTTCAGAAACCACCTGGGCAGACATTGTCAATTCCCCTCTCCATAGAATTGCGGCTCATCCAAACATCATTCCATACGCTGATTTGGTCAAATGCATTATTGATGATGTGAACATCGCAGATAGAACCTTCATATCTTTGAGGACACAAATGCTAATTGGGTCATTTAAAGTTGAATATTTAAGAAGGATGTATAATCTGCCAGAGCCACATAAAATCTATAATGTACAGTTTCTTCATAAGCTTTCCGTAGAAAATGAAGTTCAGTCAGACCTAATAAGGCAGTGGAGGTGCGAGCCGAGCAAGCACACACATGAAGATATGGGTATATATTCTCTAGCCTCCCTTGTTGGTCCTCATTGTCACATTGTTGCTATGATGTGAAGACTATTCGGGAAACCTAATACACATAAATTCACAATAGAATGGGTTACCCTAATGGAGCCTGCCTCTAAAGCCTACATTATGGATTGGGCCACTATCCTATCCAACAATCCAGTCTCCCAGATCCTAGCCTACCAAAGCAAGCAAAATATTGCTACTAGGACATGCCCCCTTTCTACATGAGTGCTTATATTCTGGAGGCAGTATGTTTCATCTCTAAATTTCCATATATGGGATGGAAATGGACCCTTGAAGACCCTACCCCAATCCATATTTACCATAAAATCCTCTAGGAGTCCAATTATTAGCCCCATTTTTATAAAATCTATCATGGAATGATGTTACCCTTGTACCAAGTCATTTTTTATGAAAGGCCTCCTAGATTTTCAAGAGAAGCTTTAGATGAACTTATAGCTATAGGAAAATGGTTTGGAGAGGAATTATTGACCAGTGTTAGGATTTATGGAAGTCTAGTTGTCCCTCATGTCCTCCCTCTCTATGTACCTCACAAGCTCCTAGCCCGAGAAGTTGCCTATCAAATTGTGAGCAATGGCTTAACCAAATCCCTTAAGGAAGCAAAAAAATATATATGGCCATCTTTTCCTATTTGTTGTGGAGTTTTTACTTTAAATAATTTCAGGCATGCAATGCTTGAAATTGATAATATATTATGTATGAAATTTCCCACTATTTGGCCTAGGCAGTATGATCTAGCCAAGGTAGCTCAAAATGTTATGCTCTTAACCTGCAAGACGATATCATAATACCAAATATGCGAAGAAATATACCTAGAACATAGAACAATGATAATTAACAACAAGTATTTTATTATTCATAAAGCAATGTTCACTTGCCTCTTCAAGGGGGCAACCTCCAATAGAGCTGAGCTCAATGACAAAATAAGACACGATGCTCCTCGAGGGGAGTCTCTATCCTTTATATAGGATTCATACATGCAATACCATGGGGCAATACCACGGTTCTTATTAATACCATCTATCTAATACCATGGCCCATTTGCAACTAACTGTGGTCCCTTCATTAAATGCGGGTTAACCACTTACAATTATTAATATGGGCTTTATTGACTCTTTACTTAACTATAACTATGACTCGGTCCTATTACAATAAATAAGGGGGTTAGGGTTGGACCCTAACATGCCCTCCCCCATAAGAATAGCCTTGTCCTCGAGGTTGAAGCTGTAGAAACTACTAAAGAATAATGGCTGACTCCCCGGTTGCATCTTCTGGAGAGGTGTCTTTCCACTTGACGAGGACTTCCTTGATCGTGCAGCCATGTAATTTCCGTTCTCGTGTGTCAAGAACCTATTCAGGTTGGAGCCAGATTGACCCTTCTTCATCCAATTCAGGTAGACTGGTTTGAATTATGCAATTGTTCCCAATCACTTTCTTGAGGCATGAGACATGGAAGACTGGATGAATTTTTGCAATGGGTGGCAAAGCTAGCTTGTAGGCGACTTCTCCAATGCGTTGAAGTACTTGATACGGTTCGTAGAATTTTGGAGATAATTTCTGACAACCCTTGTCTTGGAGTGATGTTTGCTTATATGGTTGCAGCCTCAAAGATACCTGATCCCTTTCTTGAAATTGGTGTTCTGAGTGATGTTGATCTACCTATTGCTTCATGTGGTTTTGGGCTTGATGAAGATTCTCTCTAAGGTGGGCCAACATGGTTGTGCGGTTTTGTAGGAGTTGATCCACTTCTTGTACCTTCGAGCATCCCTTGATATAAGAAGTAGGGGAAGGAAGGATTTGACCATAAACTACTTCATATGGAGTCATTTTGGTGGTGGCATGATAGTTGGTGTTATACCACCATTCAGCTAGAGGTAACCATCGTACCCAGAGATGTTGCTTTCCTGAGGTGAAATACCTAAGGTAGGTATCCAAACATTTGTTGTCTACCTCAGTTCGACCGTCAGTTTGTGGATGATAGGAAGTATTGAGTTGTAGTTGGGTACCTTGTAGCTGGAAGAGTTCCTTCCAAAAGTTACTGGTGAAGATCGGGTCACGATCAGACACAATGGAAGTGGGCATGCCATGCAATTTGAAGATTTGATCCATGAAAGATTGAGTGACCAAAGTCGGTGCAAAAGGGTGGGGTAGGGCACAAATATGAGCATACTTAGAAAGTCTGTCCACAACCACCATGATGAATGACTTGTTTCCTGACTTTGGAAGACCCATAATGAAATCCATAGAAACCTTCGTCCAGATTGAGGTCGGGATGGGCAATGGCTGTAATGTGCCTGGGGATTTGACTGTTTCTCCTTTGTGGCATTGACAAATGTCGTGTTCAGCTACAAAAGTAAGAATGTCCTTTTTCATGCCTGTCCAAAAAAATGATCATCAAGTCCGAGCATATGTCTTCTGAAAGCTTGAATGTCCTGTAGTGGGAGATGAGTGCAACTCCACCAAAATGCGGCTTTTGAGGGTGGATGTTGGTGATATTACGACTCTGTCCTTGTAGTGAAGAATCTCATCCTACCATGAGTAGCCCGTTGTGGAATTTGGATCTGCCTGCAATTGATTAATGAGTTGGGAGAGCCAGGGATGTGAAAACCACTCCTTTCGAGCCTCTTCAATCCATTCTAGAATGGGAAGGGAAATTACAAGCAGGGTACTTTCCTCCTCAAATTGGTGGGATAACGCATCTGCTACAATATTTTCACGCCCTTTCTTGTAAATTATCTCATAATCATATCCCAGCATTTTGGCGAGCCATTTATTTTGTTGTGGTGAGGATAGGTGTTGCTCCAAAAAATATTTAAGGCTTTGATGGTCTATGCGGATTTGGAAACGTCGCCCCAATAAGTATGGTCATCAGGTATCTACTGCATGTAGGATGGCCATCATCTCCTTCTCATAGGTAGATTGTCCTAGATTCTTCCCACTTAGTTGTTGGCTTGTTAACACCAAGGGTCAACCTTCCTGCTTTAAGACCGACCCAATACTCATACCAGAAGCATCACATTCAATCAAAAAAGATTTGGTGAAGTTGAGTAGTGCTAAGACTGGAGTGGAACACATGGCATGTTTAAGAGCTATAAAGGCTTGTTGTGCTTCATCATTCCACAGGAATAAATTTTTCTTGAGGAGTTGAGTGAGGAGCCTAGTAATGCGACCATAATTGTATACAAATTTGTGATAGTAGCCCGTGAGACCCAAAATTCCTCTCAAGCTCTTCACGGTCTTTGGATGAGGCCAATCCTGCATTGCCTGGATCTTTTTGGGTTCCACCCTGACACCTTCATGCCCCATAATGTGGCCCAAATACTCAACTTCTTCCATGCCAAAAGAGCACTTGGACATCTTGACAAATAATTTATGCTTGCAGAGCAATTGCAATAGAAATTCTACATGCTAAAGATGTGTAGCCGAGGTGCGACTGTAGATGAGGATGTCATCAAAGAAAACAAGGACAAATTTCCTGAGATATGGTTTGAACAGGTGATTCATAAGGCTCTAAAAAGTGGATGGGGAATTACAAAGACCGAATGGCATGACCAGGAACTCATAATGGCCTTATTGACTTCGGAAAGCAGTCTTTGGAATGTCTACTTCTTTCATGCGAATTTGGTGGTAGCCCGAGTGAAGGTCGAACTTAGTAAAGAATTGAGCCCAATTTAGTTCATCCAACAAATCATCGACAACCAGGATGGGAAATTTATCTTTGATGGTCAACTTATTGAGGGCCCTGAAGTCTAGACACATATGCCATTCCCCATCTTTTTTGAGCACCATAACTACCAGCGATGAATAAGGACTAATGCTGGGATGAATGACGCCGGCTTCCAAGAGTTCCTTGATTATTTTTTCAACTTCATTATTTTTGGTGAATGGATATCTATATGGGTGCACATTTGGTGGTTGGGCCCCTGGGACGAAAGTAATGCTATGATCATGTTCCCCTCTCGAGGGTGGAAGCTCATGAGGCTTGTCAAAGATTGGCAGATGGTTGTTTAAGATCTATTGCATCTCAGGATGAATATGAAGAGAATTGGGTTCGAAGGCCTAGATGGCATTAAATTGGGCTATAAATCCATGGTGGCCCCTTTTTAACAATTTTTCCATCTGATGTGAGCTAATGACAGAGGGAGCTCCTGCATGGAGTCCACGGAGGGTATGTGTGTGGTTGTTTTGCTTAAAGCTGATATATAACTCTTGGAAATCCATTGTGATTGGGCCAAGTGTGCGAAGCCATTTAGCACCTAGGACAATGTCACACCCTCCCATGTGTATGGAAAACATGTGGGTCTTTAACTGATAATCCACCATTTGAAGTTTGACATTTTCACAACGGCCTTCACATTTCATTGTCCCCCCATTAGCAATTTGGACCTAGAAGTAAGAAACTGCTCGGACAAAACAATGCACTACTTCCGGGACTCTTTGATGGATAAAATTATGTGTACTACCACTATCAATCAAGAATAATCTGGGCAATGCTTAATAAAACCTCTTATTTTGAGAGTTTGGGGAGAAGAAATCCCTGCCAAAGCATGTAGCGAGATATCTGGTTCTTCAGGTACATTGTCTTGCTGGTTGTTCTCTTCTTCCTCCTTTGGTTCCTCAAGTGGTGGGGCTTCCTCCAATGAACGGTGATCAGTAGCATCAACTTGAAAGAATTTGGGCTCCCTACACTTATGCCCGGGGGAGTATTTCTCATCACAGTAGTAAAACAAACCTTGCTTTCTTCTTTCCGCCATTTCTGCTGGTGACACCTTTTGAACCTTGAGTGTTTGGGTTGTGCTTTGAGCCTATGTGGGGCAAGCCTTGGAGATGAAATTTGGGCAATTGGACTAGGCCGCTAACGCATGTTCTACTTCATGAGCTATCTTGCAAGCGTGCAACCATGAGCTAGGGTGGTGTAGTCAAATGTGGGCTTGTATGGTTTCTTTGATACTACTGGCAGAACATTCCACATAAAACTCATCATGTAGACCTTCAGTGTAGAAAGATGAGGCTTCAAAGGGTGCAATATATTCGTTCACTGCTCCTTTCTGTCGAAGCTTAGTGAGACGAAACAAAAAATCAGATTCATGGTCAAAGCGATCCATAAGAGCTTTTTTGAATGTCTGCCAAGTGAAGGGCCTTCCATAGAAAAGTTGATGCCATTGCGACCATTGCCATCTTTCATTGTCCAAGTACATGATACCCACACTAAGCTAAGTCGCATCATCCATGATTTAATTCAGTGTGAAATATTGATCCATTTGTGCTATCCATGCGGCCGAGTGAGAGCCATCAAATTTATACATGTCCATCTTGGGTGGTCGCAGATGGGATTGTTGGTAGGTGCCAAAGGGGTGAAGAGACTGGCTAGACTTACCCTCAATGTTGACATTGCCAATAGATGCCTCCACACATTCCTCCACCTTGCCCTTAGAGAGTGTTTCATTCAGGGTCTTCAGCTGCAAGATGACATCTTGCAATTGTGATTTAAGACTGTCAATCCTCTCTTTGGCCATAGGTTGAGCTCTAGTTTGTACCATGCACCGATCCGATGTACTTGAAATTTGGGACCGCCCAAAATTTTTGGCACTAACAATTGAATGGTACCACCTTGCTCAGCTCGTCGACCTAATTCTTATGGGTTGAGTCACCAATAAGCACCCCGGGGGGTCTCAGCCTTTTTTTTTATACTCTGAATGGAGTTTTACTCCTTGCTTAGGAATACTGCAGTAGTCGAATCCCAGAAATGTCAATGTTGCCCAAAGTCCTGCGAAAATCACGCCTAAGTATAGGAACCCACACAATTAGTCAGATCTAAATGGCAGATCTGATGGATTTGAGAGATCTAAATGGTTGACCTGATAGATCTAGACAACGGAACTGATTGCTGCTATGGATTTGATGGATTTGATAGATCTGAATGGCTGATCTGATAGATCTAAATGGCAGAACTGATTGTTGCTGCTGCGAAAAAACCCCACTTGTAAGATCTAATCTAGCAAAGATTATGCATGATCTAGAGATAGAGAAGGGAACTATGGTCTCCAACAGTGTCAGGTGCTATAGATCGCAATATACATAAGGGTCTGACAGTAGTACTTGGCCCAATTTTTCAAGGCACTAACCAAGGAGGATCAACTGTACCCTTAGCCATACAACCCGACTACCGCATCGTACGTGTGAGTAATCTCTCTAAGTGTTGTTCTCAATGTACTGTAGTAGCAAGACGGTCGATGATTTATCTATGGTGAGGTTTCAAGGGACCTAGGGGGCTTCCGATATACCTAGAGGGTAGTTGGAAGATAGTCCGTGCAAGGTTCCGTCTAATGTGCTACTACTCGAAGGGGTACCCACAGGGGTTACAAGGGAGTCCAACAAGCATGACCACCTCTTGTATTTCCTGCATGCATGCCTCCCCAAATCCGCAGGTTTATGCACTCAATGAGAGATCCTGTGGTTTAAAGGTGTTGGAACACGTCTCTAGCCAAAAAACAAATTGCTAAAAATTGGAGATCCCACTGGCCTTGGAGAGCTCTCTGATACCACTTGTTCTACTCTTAACCTGCAAGATGATACCATAATACCAAATATGCGAAGAAATATACCCAGAACATAGAACAATGAGAATTAATAGCCTGTATTTTATTTTTCAGAAAGCAATGTTCACTTGCCTCTTCGAGGGGGCAACCTCCAATAGAGATGAGCTCAATGACAAAATAAGACACAATGCTCCTCGAGGGGAGTCTCTATCCTTTATATAGGATTCATACATGCAATACCATGGGGCGATACCATGGTTCTTATTAATACCATCTATCTAATACCATGGCCCATTTGCAACTAACTGTGGTCCCTTCATTAAATGTGGGTTAACCACTTACAATTATTAATATGGGCTTTATTGACTCTTTACTTAACGATAACTATGACTCAATCCTATTAAAATAAATAAGGGGGTTAGGGTTGGACCCTAACACAAAATTCCACATCTTAGGTCAAGGTTCGGCAATTTCAGCATGAGCCTGATGATTTCGATGACTTATTTGAAACAACCTAAGACTATCAACAGGTAGAAATGTTATCCAAAGCTCAACTGAACCCTGAAGAGTTAATCACATTCAGAGAGTATAGGAGTTCAAGTTTAGAGAATCTCCCCCTTGATATATTATGAATTTCACAATCAGTTTCATAGTAGGAACAAATTTTAGCCCAGGTTTCAAAAGATCTTGAAGTCAATGAGGGAAAAAAGGTAAGTGCAATATCAAAACAATAGATTGAGGAGTCACCATTTACCAGCGAACTAGACAAGATATGGGAACAATTTGATAAAATTATTAATACAGCAGCACATGAAGTACATACCTCATCTTCAAAAGAAACTCTTAAGACTCATGAGATTACAAAGAAGGTTCCACTCACTATTTAGTCGTCAGATAAAGAGGTCAATGCTAATGACCTGGAAATCATTTTGGATCACACTACATCTGAAGTTGTGCTCAAAATAGAATAAATCCATCACCTAGATGTATTTTACATTCCAAAACACATGGTTATGATGAGCAGACAGAGGAAGAGGAAAATAACTGAACTATCCCAGGTGTTGGTTCTAGGAAATATACCATTGGATATTGTTTGTAAAGATCCACAAACTGACCCTGCCAATACTCTAACAAGGCTATTGCAGTTCGTAGGAGCATATGCTACAACCACCTTGGATAAAGCCTCGAATGTACAATAGTTAATCAAGGAGAAGGATGACAATATCCTTTAATTAGAACATGCATTACTCAATGCAAAATAGAGTATTGATGAGAGATGGCAAGCACAGGTAACCTAGCTACAAAAAATCTTTCATGAGATGAAGCTTCAACATGAAATTGACATCAAAAGAAGGAATGACCAATTGCAACAACTCTAGCTTAGGATTGATCAAGTCAAAGATAATCCTAAGCTTGAAGATTTCAAGAAAGAAGCAGGGGACCTTAACATGCTCTTGGTTTAGAAACAAGTTGTTTTCTGTCGGAAGTTAACAATAGTCAATGATCTGTCTAAGACAAGTGATTCAATGATGAATGAGTTTTCCAATCTAAGGACATACTTCGATGACATTGAAGAAAACAATTCTGACTATATTTCCTGGTAGGACAATGCAGATGGCATAGTAACCGATCCTCCAAGGATCCAGGATTAACAGAAGGAAATCTTTTTTCGAGACTAGGATATGAAAATGTAATATGCAGAGGCAACCATCTTTAGTGCAAGGGGCGTCGCAAATAACATCACCGAAACCATTCACAAGAATATTTTCAATGCTAATTTGATTCAATAATGCCCTATAGATGCATTTCCCAATGTCAAAACACTAATGAAACATTGGCAGGATTTGTCCAAGATGAAGTCGGATAACATCAAAAAGTTATCTAAGCTAACTTTTAAACATTATTGGCAACACTTAGTCAAAACTCATAGCCAATGGCTTATGTTACAGTGCTTAACCAATACAACAGCTCATATGCTCTCAATACTCTCCGATGCAATTTATGTGAATAGATGTGATTAAACCCAAATCATCCTCTAGACTTAAAGCCTATGATATATATCTATGAAATCAGGAAGCAAATGAAAGGACAACATGCTTCTCATTCTGGATGATTTGTTCTAACAGACTCTATTTTTATCTTTCAGTTCTGTTTTAAGGATGGTTTGCTTGAACCTCCTCAACATTTCAAGTATTTTCTATCTTTATAGTTGATCCTTTTATTATAAATACCCTTTCATGCCTTTTAGAAAGGGGTTCTTAATTTTTGTAAACAAGACTTAAGAGATTTTCACTATTGTACCTTTTGAATCATCTTAATAGGTAAGATGAACCAAGACTATTTTTCTTATGAGAAAAGCACTAATGGTACTATTATCTTTGTGGTATTGTTGTGTTTATATATGATTAATAGTTACATTTTTTTTTTTTTTTTTATGATCTTATATGTAGATGAATACTTATTCACTATTGAAGAGTATGAAGTTGTTATCTTTGAATGCATTCTGAAAACTACGAAATATTATATGCGATATGTATAAACATTTAATTTGATTAACTATTTAATCAAATTAATTATCTTTCTTCCACATACTTCTTGAGTCACTAGATAATCTATATTGTTTACTATATTAGAGAATCTTTCAATCACAATAATTTCACCCACATTATACTTCAAATTCCATTATGTACTCTTAAAGGGAAATTGGTCCCATTATCCCTATTCATAGACGCTATTCCAAATGAAAAGGGAATGGTTTTCAGGTTCCCGACTGGGTGGTTATACCAAATGTTGAGGCAATGACATTTAGAGCCTTCAACGAGTCACAAAAATGTTATCACTCCTTAATTTCCAAAGGTTGTGAGAGAAACCCAGAGGTAACCACAAAACCACTTTGCAAGTTGGGATCTAGCCCTTCCAGCTTCAGAGAGGGATCTCTCTATATGATTTAGATTTTTTGATTTCAGATATTAGGTTAGTTATTGAGTTATGAGTTTGGTTTTTTCAAAGATTTGGTTGAAAACTATAGGGAAATTAAATCGAGCATGGATTAAATGAATCTTTGGTGATCAAATACAAAAATGGTAGAACAGATGTAAGAGGGCAAGGGAGGAAAGCTTTTGGATCTTTAGAGCATTTGTGGAGTGAACGTGATGAAAATATTTAGATTCAATTAAATATAGAGCATTCTAGGATGAATTTTATATTTAATATCAGAATAAAAACATAAATATTTCTTATAAGCCAGAGAAGATTATTAAAACAGCTCCATCCCTTAATCTCCTTTAAACAATAGAGATAGAAAAACATATGGAAAACTGGGAAATAACAATTTTAAATGAGATGAAACTTCACCAATTGTTTCAGGGTGGAGAACTTGATTAAATTTCTATAGGTTTCATCCACTTGTTGACAGTGCTAGACCCGCCAACATGTAAGGGGATCTCCCCTGTAAGAAGTCCCAATTAGACCTCAGACCATTTGGTATAGGAGTCACAACAACGGGTCGTATGGTAATGCCTTGACCGCGATTTCACACAAAGGCAAGTAAGATGTCTTTGTTGGTAGAAAGGGTGTGATAGCTACAGTAAGTCAAGGAAGGTGCATGAGAGGTTATAACACACTGAGGGTGAGGTGAGTGTGCCCCTTGGAAACATGTAATAGTATGCGGCTTGGAATGGAACACACGAGCGAAGATGCATCACAAGTTGGAAAGGAAGTTAGCGAGCAATCCAAAGTGATGGTTAAACCAACAACACATTTCATAAAGATTCATACATGCCTATACAGAATAGTCCATACATGCATGTGTAAGGAAACAAATACATATATCATTTAGAGTAAACAAGATAGCATAGAATACAATGCAACATATGCATGAAATGTGTTGGTTTTGTTATATTAAGAAATGTATGTTCCAGTGATACAATACATCCATGTCTAACCATTAGTTCCGACAACGAAATGTTACAGCCACAACTATTTGCTCCTCTAAAGAGATATACTATCTTTACATAGTGGAGAAGCCAAGGCTCGTTACAAAACTGTCCAAGCTCTCTCCAAGATAGTCTTATTAGAAGCTTGGTTGACCAAAAGCCTTTACAATGAGTTATGAGGTTCTATTTATAGCAAAGGGTGGGGTGACCCTTGACATTCCCCTTTGTGACAGTTCATTTATGCCGATGACTCTTCATCTACTCTATAATTGTTACATCCAACTATCGACACTTGAAACTCCACTTGACACGATGTTACATTTCAATGCACATGTGTCCATGTGAGACAAAATGGCTTGAGAAAGCCATGCAAGGCATCACTGACACTCAGTCTGTTGTGATGAGACCAACTCTTTGACATGCTTGTGATGGTGAACGTGGTGAGCTGATGCCAAGCTTCGTCATCAGTGATGGTGTGCATGTGTTCCATGGCGACATCTTGCTAAAGAAAACTCTTGCCTCCATTGCATCCTTGTGCATTGGTGTGGCTTCTCCATCCAACTCATCTGCTAAAATGTGCATGGTCTTCTTGGGTGCAGCTGAACCAAAAACATACTGATGCATAGTGTCTGTGTTGATCTTCTAGCGTGTGTTGGTGGTCATGCACATCAACTGTCAACTACATGTCCAGGTCCAGTCAGACTTTCTTCTTGTCTTTGCCTCGGTGAGTGTCCTGAATGGATGGGATCACATGAGTGTGAACAATGACATGCATACTACTGAATTTCCTTGCATGTGATAAACAACACTACTCACCATGTTTGCTCTATGCCACCTACTGGGATGGAACTATAACTTTTACGTTCATATTTTCATCTGTGAGTGCATGTTACGCCCCCTGATGTACCTATTCCTACTGCAACTTATTCTCTCATCTATGTAGCTCTTGTTCTTCCTTGATTTTCTGCTTCAGCACATGCAACCCCTTCTCTGTTCCGTTCTCTGCCTTCAAATGATCTTCATGTCATGGCATCAACTCATAGCCTGAGTCTCCAAAGTTGCCTTCATCACAAGTGGATCTGCTTGAGCTTGCAACTTTGTTTCACCTCTGTCTTGTCAACAAATTTCCTCTTGCATTCGTTGGGTCCAATATGCTACCTTTAGCTGTTGTTGTTGGTGTTTTTTGTTGTGATGTTGCTGCCATAATATCTTGATGTCCTTTTCTATGAAAAACTTGATGTCTTCTTGGGTAGGCAAGTTAATACACACTTGATCCACTGCATCCCCAAGTGTGCTCTCCTGGAAACCATTGTACCTATGCTACTGAGATGCAAATGAACACCTGTGATACCTAGAGACATGGAAACACTCATGGAAAGCAATCTGTCAGTTGAAAACAAAAATGAACTTGAGAACTGACTTACAACATGCCTGTGGGACTGACCATGAAGGTTGCACAATTTCCGCCGGGACGTCAGGATACTGACTGACAAAACTGCACAAGGCACAATTCGGTCTGTTAGGAGGCTGATTGAATGCTAGAACTATGCAATGCACAGTCCATCCTGGCCTGCTGAGGACTGAAACTACATAATGCACAATTTTAGTCAGTAGTGACATGCAACCAACAAACTGCAATGCACAGTTTCTAGGGCCACCAGGACACTGTCTCCAAGAATTGTGCAATGAAATCCTATAGGTTAGTGCTTGGCTAGACTTGCACAATTTATTGAGGGAAGGCAGAGCCTTCGCTTTTGGAAATGTGTAGTGTTAGCAGGCCAAGGCACGATTCGGGCCAAGACAACCCAATTTGGCCGACGGGTGACTGAAAACATGAGAAATGTGAAAGCATGATGAGATAAGTAAAAACAAGAGTGAATGATCATTCATGCAAACAACAAGTGTAGGATTCGGAGAACGTGAAAGAATGCATGTGTATGAAGTGAGTCGCTGCAATGGTGACTGTCCATGCAAAATAGTGTCATGCATGCGACAATAGTGAGATGTTAACAAAAATTGAAACAGTGCTAGTACAAGATACTATGTATCAAAACAACAGCAAGAATTCACTAAAATCAAGCAGACAACATTCATACGAAATGAAACACAAAAAGTGCCAGAGATGCGGTCCGAGACATGAAAAATGGGCTTACCCCAAAATAACTGAGCTGAATGTGCCGACGACTCCTAGATGCAATGTGGGATATCAAATAGGAAATATCGATGTGAGTAATGAGATCTGTAGTGTCCTGTTGATGAGTTTCAATAAAATCAACATTGCGACTTGCATGTCACAAAACTAGGGAAAGCAACACTTGGTGGGATGTTTCTGAAATGATCCTTGCTTGTAACCTCCAACTGCTAAAAAGAGATCCCAAAAACAAGGGATTCCTTTGCATGTTGCATTGTGAGGAGCATCCCATGCATGCAAATTAGCTTTGCTTGGTCCTGGAGGGAACCGGTCAACCTAAAGGCACATGCATCGGTTTGCTCAGTTGAGGGGAAAAAATGTGAATTTCTAAGAGGGAGTTGGGTTGGATGCCCAGAAGGTTTGGGAAATTTCTGGGCTGAGAGGCTGACTGTTGCCCAGAATGGTGCAATTTCTCGGTTAAGCAACCCTGCTGGAAGGAATTGTGCGATTTTCTCAGTGAACAATGAAAGGACGATTTGCGCAATTCTGGAGCCCAGCAGGCTACCAGATAGAATTGCACAATTTCTGGAGGGAAGGCTGGTTTCCCTCCAGAATTGTGCATTTTATTGAGGGAGCTACTCAACCTATAGCTAGACCAAGTCTAATGAAATATCCTATGAGGGGGATGCAACAAGTTTTGATGGGCAGGCTATCATTCTGCAAGAAAATCACTGAAGCTTGGGTACTTGACAAGGCAAGACATGATGTTGTCAAAGGTAGGTAGGGAGGCTCCAAAGAAAAGCTAAGGTGAAATTTTGGAGGGTTTTTGTAGCTACTACAACACTTGGTGACACACTGGTAGAACTCCAGCTCTCTGAATGGACCTTGTTCGTGAAAAGCAAGTCTAACAGCTCATGAAGTATTATTCAGTTCTCAATTTGTCTTAGTTTTCACACTTTCTTGATTGTAAGATGTAGCATCTACCAAGCTCTTGGTCAATTGACACATATTCTCAGCCAAGTCAACACAGTTGTTTTGATTGGGGTTGAGGGGTATATTGGTGCACAAGCAGTATAGTCATCAGAGTCTTAGTTTCATCTATGGTGTTGCTCCGCTTCCAGTAGGCCTGGACAGTACCCCAACAGAGTCATGCGGGAACACAAGCAAAGCTTCGCTACTAGCGAGCCTGGTCAGTACCCCGGTGGAGTTACTTGCATCACCTCTCTATGCAAGCCTTTCTCTTCTTTCGCCTTATTCATTTTCCATTTTTTTTTTAATTTTTCACTTTCACTTTTTCATTTTTTGTTTTCATAATTGTGCATAACACTTATTCATTTCAGAGGTAAAAGAGGGATCTTGAATTATTGAGAGTAGAAGAGGTTGTTCCTCCAAAGAAGTAGTTTATGTATACCTCTAATGTGCTTTTTAAGGTTTTCCCCCTCACCTTACTCTACTTGATTGAGCTGACAAGGATTAACCCAAAAACAACCTACTAGAGTAGGTGATACAAGTTAGAATGCAAGTTGTGTTTTCACCAAGGTTCACTTCGAACATTACATATTTTGCATTGATGTATCATGGACTGAAGACAACAAGTTCTTACATAAGAGGGCGGACAAAAGATAAGCAAATGTTGATAGTTGTAAAATTCCTCTTGTACTTTACCCAGCTTATTTCAAGAGTCACACATGGTCCATGCGAAACTAACCTATGGACAATAACAAGAAAACAAACCAAATATCAAAGCAAGAAGTAGAAGCAAAGCGAGTAAGCAAACAAACAAGCAAGAAAACAAACACACAAAAAAAGAAGAAAATATGCATGCAAGAAAACAGTGCAAAAGCAAACACTACTCCTACTCCTAAACTAACAATGCATGGGTCATCTCACGTGAAGTGATACTTCCAATGTAGCCACTGGCACATTGGTTGACCCATGTTGGTGAAGGCATGGTTTGCGAACATCGTAGTTGCACAAACCAGCAAGCATGAAAGATATAATGATGAAGACGAACACACTCCAAGCTTACAAGCAACCATAGAACAAAGATGAGTGAATGTGCATGACATCTACTTTGTGGAACTACCATGGTGTTGTCCTACACTGTGTGTAGATGTTGAGTGTTTGCATTCTCTTGATTGTGACATGCAAGCAAATGTGATAAAGTTAGACCACTTACATTGTACATGTGTGCTTGTTGCGTAAGATTGTTACAATGCATGAGTGATGGGATCATGTAGTGCAAGTGGAGGAAGAAAAATCTGGTTGTTTGGTTGAGCTTCAATGCAAAGCAAAGAGTGATAAGGAGCCTTGAGTGTTTCGACAATTTCCTGATTAGAAGTGAAACCAACCTCAGGAGAGCGAGGGTCTGACATAAACCATTAGATCGGGTTGAAGTGCCTCGACAGTCTATAGGGTTTTGAATTCGTTGACAGATGGATCATCGTAGACCAATGTCTTAGATAGATTAACAACAATTGAATCAACATCATGATCGGATGAGGAAGTGGAGAGATGAAGACAACCAAGATCAGAAAATTCAGGATGTTCATTAGCATCCTCATGATTCGATGAATCAAGAAGAGGGGTAGATGAGAAGCAAGGACGTTCACCTTTTGCATTTTCAAAAATGATAGATGACAGATTGGACATATTTCCAAAGGAAGATGTGTCCTCTTCGCACTGTAATGATGGACTGACATCCGACATGTCCTGTGAATGATCAGAAGTAGAAACATCTGGAAATGAGTTTTCAGAGGTGAAATCAACAGTGGCAGAATCACAAGTGATGTTCGGATAAAGCGGATGAGGCGCAGCTGGAAGGGAGTCATCCTTCACCGCGGATTCTTCTTTAGATTCTCGCACACACTCATCATGAATGATGGTACAGGTTGCCTGCATAACAACAACTATGTCAACAACTTGATCCTCATTCACAGTAAATGAGGAGTCTAGAACGAAAGAACACAAGATAGTACAATCCATGGGATCAACAGAATGAGGGGATAGAGGTTGAGGGAATGATTTCACGTGACAACCAATAGGTTTGCAAGCCAAATCTGTGTAGATATCAAGAACAGGTGGGGTGGGAGGATGTGACAGTTCAACGGATGTGTGTGCATGATCCCCCACATCACTCTGCGATGGTGGAGTTGTTTGATGAGGTGAAGGCGAACAATCATTTGTGCCTACCTATGATTGCGTAGCTCCATCACCGAAGTGTGTTGAGTAGGGTTCGGATATGTGAAGAAAATACTCAAATATTCCATAAAAAAATTCCCAATCAATTTCATCTTTGGGAAATCGGTATGCAAGATTAAAAAAGCATGTGTAAAACTAATCAATAGATTCATCAGGTGCTTTTCATAATTTCATAATTTCTTGATCGAGTGTTTTATGGTTAAAGTGATTGAAAGCACGATCTATCTCTACCACCATATGAGCAAGAGAATGAATATATTTTTCGGGCAGCGTGGCACACTAGTGCATTGGGTGCCCTCGAAGGGTGTAGATGAACAACGCGCAGTCATTTATTCTTCAAAGATTCCATGTCTTTTGCATGATCCTACAATGCCGACCACATGCCTAACCAATGCTACGTGGCCTCCACCATCATATGTTTTATGTGACAAGTTATTTGAGAGCTCTTTTGATATTATGAAGTTGTTTCCATAAGACATACACTCCAGAAGAGGAACCTGGTAGTTAGTCATGATCGATATGTAGAGATTCAAAAAAGATGTGAGGACTCAGCTTGTAATCTAGCCCTCCTTCTAGCACCAAAATGTTGACGGTACTAGATCCGCCAACATGTAAGGGGATCTCCTCGGTAAGAAGTCCCAATTAGACCTCAAACTATTTGGTGTAGGAGTCCCAGCAGTGGGTCATACGGTAATGCCTTGACCGCGATTTCACACAAAGGAAAGTAAGATGTATCTATTGGTAGCAAGTGTGTGACAAATCTAGTAAGTGAAGGAAGGTCCATGAGAGGTTCTAACACACTGAGGGTGAGGTGAGTGCGTCCCTTGGAAACTTCTAATAGTACGTGGCTTGGAAGGGAACACACGAGCGAAGATACATCACAAGTTGGAAAGAAATTTAGTGAGCAATCCAAAGTGATGGTTAAACCAATAGCACATTTCAAAAAGATTCATACATATTTATACATAATAGTCCATACATGCATGCGTAAGAAAACAAATACATATATTATTTAGAGTAAACCAGATAGCATAGAATACAATACAACATATGCATGAAACATGTCGGCCCTGTTATATTAAGAAGTGTAAGTTTCAGTCATATAATACATCCATGTCTAACAACTAGTTTTGATAGCAAAATGTTACAGCCATAACCACTTGCTCCTCCAAAGAGATATACTAGCTCTGCACTGTGGAGAAGCCAAGGTTCATTACAATATTGTCAAGCTCTAACCAAGATAGTTTTATCGGAAGCTTAGCTGACCAAAATCATTTACAATGAGTTATGAGGTTCTATTTATAGCTAAGGGTGGGGTGGCCCTTGACATTCCTGTTATCCGGGAATAGTGTCCACTCGGATGTTGCTATTCCCACTAAGATGGGTGGCTATCTTAGAAACAAACAATCAAAGTCTATTGTTGCTTCCTTTTATGAAAATAGACAAGAGGGGGAACAAGACGACCAACCTGAGTCTTGCGCTTGATTTCCTCTCCTTCTTGATAGAGCTTCGTCGCTTCTTCTTTGTCTGCCCAGCTTCAAAAGAACCTGTGGAATCACAGCAACATACTACTATGCAAGAAACAAGGATCTAAAT
>APFE030841002.1:0-28147 GCA_000404065.3 Pinus taeda | reverse complement strand
ACAGTACTCAACAAAATTCTTTTTCAAAACGAAGTGAAAGCAAGAGAGACACTTTGCGATTTTGAAATGGAAATTTCTTTTCGACACTTTAAAACAAATAATTCAAATCTTATGCAACAGTAACTATATAATCGACTACCCAAAACAATGGGATTGCTTTCTAAAACTGAAAACGACAGCTACAACACTTTCAGATCTAGAGACGACAGTTCGACAATGCTACTTTTTGCAAAAGAGAACTAAAAATGACGTACAATACATAAAAACATTTATAGTTCTTTGCACTAAGGAGGTAGAATAATGCAAGAGAAGGGGGGTTTTCACAGAAGTACACTGACTACAGATAGCAAAACTCTTGAATAAGACTGAAAATAGTGAGAAAAATCCAGAGTCGGAGGGTAAAGTTAACCCTCCCTGACCATCGCACCTGTTACACAGTGAACTCAGTATGCAGCGCACCTACTGCACTCGAGAAGTGCGATGCATACAGGCTGCCCTGAAGGCAGGGTGCGATGGTAGCAGTGCGAGACTTTGAATGGGATTTCACTCACAGTTTGCAATCTAGTTCATGTGTTTTAGGCTGAATAAGTAAAGATCAGTGTATGTAAGAACACAAGGATGATCTAAGAGGTTACTAGAGCCACCACTCAGGGCAATTAGATTGCTTGCAGATCTATTGTTTAATTCATAAACAAAACACAGAGATAGACTGAAGTAGTATTGATCTACTTTGCATTTGTATGACAAATGCAGTTCGAAGGCTAGCTGGCTTGACTTCAGGCTTCCTCTGTAAGTTTATAAAAGAAACAAGGATAGATAGGCTAACAAGTAATCTAGTCGCTCCCTAGTGGAGTCGCCATTTTGTTATCCGGGAATAGTGTCCACTCGAATGCTGATATTCCCACTAAGATGGGTGGCTATCTTAGAAACAAATAATCAAAGTCTATTGTTGCTTCCTTTTATAAAAATAGACGAGAGGAGGAACAAGAAGACCAACCTGAGTCTTGCGCTTGATTTCCTCTTCTTGATAGAGCTTCGTCGCTTCTTCTTTGTCTGCCCAGCTTCAAAAGAACCTGTGGAATCACAGCAACATACTACTATGCAAGAAACAAGGATCTAGTTCATAAATAATGCAGGATCAGATGTGCATTAACCATACACAAGCATATATAAACAAGTACACCAGAATATGGAAGGAAACAAGAATAGATTTATTCAGATAAAAAGTAGCAAGAGGATTACAACCATGAGCAGCTCTGGCCCAGCATCATCCTCTAGCTAAGAAGCCCCTCTTTCACCTCAATCAAAGCAAAATCACCCAACACTGTGAATGTACACCAAAATACCAACAACACTTCTCTATAAGTTACAAAATTCCAGCCTCCGGATCTCTGTGATGAGGGATCCATATATAGATGATTAAAGAGAGGTGAGTCATCTTCTGGGATCTTGATTAGTGTCTTCTCTCTGATAGTTCCTGCTTCCACTTGGAGAATGATGATCTCTTACTCATCCCTGGTCGAAAATGAAGTGGAAAGTGTCAGAGGGGAAGCTTCTGGAAGATTCCATGATCTTCCACCTCGCATTTTTGTCCCTTCCATTTGTCCATTCCTGACCATCACACCCTACAGAGGAGAAAATCAGTATGCATCGCACCTTGTACACTGGGAAGGTGATATGCATCGCACCCCCTACATTGAGCTTTCAGTATGGTCCAATTTTGACGATTTATGAGCAGTTTTTAGTGGAGAACTTCTAGGATATGATGTAATAAGTTGACCTTGTTCTTTTAGGCAGTGAAGCAACACTTTTGGGGACTTAGGAGTCCTCAGTTTATGGACATTTATGATTGGGGTTGAAGTGCCCAAAAATGTCTATAACAATTCCCCTTTGTGACAGTTCATCTACCCTCATGATTCTTCATCTACTCTATGATTGTTACATCCAACTATTGACACTTGAACTTCCACTTGACAAGACGTTCCATTACAATGCACATATGCCCATGTGAGACAAAATAGCTTGAGCAAGCCCTGCAAGACATCACTGACACCCAATTTGTTGTGACGAGACCAACTCTTCGACATGCTTATGATGGTGAAGGTGGTGAGTTAATGCCAAGCTTGGTCATCCATGATGGTGTGCATGCACTCCATGGTGACATCTTGTTGAAGTGAAATCTTGCCTCCATTGCATCCCAGTGCATTGGTGTAGCTCCTCCATCCAACTCGTCTACTAACATACGCATGGTATTCTTGGGTGAAGTTGAACTAGCAACACACTGATGCATAGTGTGTGTGTTGATCTTCTAGTGCGTGTTGATTGTCATGCACATCAACTATCAATTGCATGTTCAACTCCAGTTGGACTTGCTTCTTGTCTTTGCCTCGGTGAGTGTGTTGAATGGGTGGGATCGCATGAGTGCACACAATGACATGCATACTGCTGAATTCCGTTGCATGTGATCAAAAACACTAATCACCATGTCTGCTCTGTGAAAGCTACTGGGATAGATCTATAACTTGTACAGGTGCAATTTCATCCATGAGTGCATGTTGTGCCCCCTGATGTACCTGTTCCTGCTGCAACTCATTCTCTCGTATATGCAACTCCTATTCTTCCTTGATTTCCTGCTTTAGCACATGCAACTCCTTCTCTGTTCCATTCTCTGCCTTCATGAAACCTTCATATCACACCGTAACCTCATAGCCTGAGTCTCCAAAGTTTCTTTCATCACAAGTGGATCTGCTTGAGCTTGCAACTTTGTTCTGCCTCTGTGTTGTCAACAACTTTCCTCTTATGTTCGTTGCATGTGGTATGTTGCCTTCAATTGTTGTTGATGGTGCTTCTTGTTGTGATGCTGCTACCATCATATCTTGATGTCCTTGTCTACAAACATCTTGATGTATTTGTGGGTAGGCAAGTCTATAGACACTTCATCAATTGCATCCCCAAGTGTGCTCTAAACGGTGTCTTCGACTCTACTCTCCTGGAAACCATTGTACATGTGCTGCTGAGATGTAGATGAACACCTGCAATACTTGGAGACATGGCACTCATGGCAAGCAATATGTTAGTCAAAAACCAAAATGAACTTGATAACTGACTTGCAACATACTTGTGTGACTGACCATGAAGGTTGTGCAATTTCCACCAAGAGGTGAGAAGACTGACTACCAAAACTGTGCAAGGCATAGTCCAAGCTATCAGGAGGCTGACTCACTACTAGAAATATGTAATGCACAGTCCAGCCTGGGCTACTGAGGATTGAAACTGCATAAAGCGCAATTTCAGTCAGCAGTGACATGCAACCAGCAAAATTCATTGCATAGTTTTTGGGGCCACCAGGACACTATCTCCAAGAATTGCACAATGCAGTCTTGGAGGTTAGTGCTTGGCTAGACTTGCACAATTTCTGGAGGGAAGGCAAAGCCTTCACTTACGGAAATGCGCAATGCTAGCCGGGCAAGGCACGATCCGGGCCAAGGCAGCCCGATCCGGGCCAAGGCAGCCCAGTTCGGCCGATGGGTGACTGAGAACATGAGAAGTGTGAAAGCATGATGATATGAGTGTGAACAAGAGTGAATCATCATTCGTGCAAACAGAAAGTGTAGGATTTGGAGGATAGGAAAGCATGCATGTGTGTGAAGAGAGTCGTTGCAGTAGTGACTGTATGTGAAAAACAGTATCCTGCATATCTCAAAAGTGAGATGTTAAAGAAAATTGAAACAGTGCTAGTACAAGCTAGTATGTATCAAAACAACAGCAAGTGCTCACTTAAGTTAAGAAGACATCATTCATATGAAGTGAAACACAAAATGTTCCAGAAATGCAACATGAGACATGAAAAGCGGGCTTACCCAAAAACAGTTGAGTTGAATGTGCCAAGGACTCCTAGATGAAATGTGGGATGTCAGAGCTACAAGATCTATGTGAGGAATGAGCTCCGCAGTGTCCAGTTGATGAGTTTCGATAAAATCAAGGTTGTGATGTGCATGCCACAAATCCAGGGAAAACAACACATGGTGGGATGTTTCTGAAATGATCCTTGCATGTAACCTCCAACTGCTAAAAATATATCCCTGAAACAACGGATGCCTTTGCAGGTTGCCTTGGGAGGAGTAGCCCATGCATGCAAATTAGTTTTGCTCGGTCCTAGAGGGAACCGGTCAACCTAGATGCACATGCATCGATTTGCTCACTTGACGGGAAAAATGCACATTCCTAGGAGGGAATTGTGTTGGCTTCCCCGAAGTTTTCACAATTTCTGGGCTGAGCAACTGACTACTACCCAGAATTGTGCAATTTCTAGGCTGAGCAACCCAGCTGGAAGAAATTGCACAATTTTCTCAGTGAACAATGACAGGCAGATTTGTGCAATTTCTTAGTGAACAGTGACAGGAAAATTTGTGCAATTATGGAGCCCAAGAGCCTACCAAACAAAATTGCGCAATTTTTTGAGTGAAGTCTGGTTGCCCTCCAGAATTGCACAATTTCTTGAGGGAGCTGCTCAACCTGCATCTGGACCAAGTCTAGTGAAACAACTTGTGAGGGGGATGCAACAAGCTTTGATGGACAGGCTATCATTCTGCAAGAAAATTACTGAAGCTTGTGTACTTGACAAGGCAAGATATGTTGTTGTGAAAGGTTATCAAGGAGGCTCCAAAAAGAAGCTAAGGAAAAATTTTGGAGGGTTGTTGTAACCGCTACAACACCACCTCGGTATATTTATGGAAAGTGGTCTTGACCAAAAACAAATGTTTTATTTCATGTTCGATAAGTAAGCTGAACTTCAAACCTTGCATGAAATCTTTTCCTATAATGGTTCCCTTTATGGTGGAAAATTATGCATTTATCTCTTGCTATGGAATATACCTTTTGTTTATAATCATCTAGCTGAACTAATTTATCTCCCATTCCCTTTAAACCTGGTAGACCCTTTTGATGCACTATATTGAATTTTCTATGAAATTTTTGAATGTTAGCCTCCAAGTTATGTCATTTATTCTCTAACTGTAGCCTTAAATTCCTTTTTGTAAGAACTCTTCTTACCTCATGAATTGTTTTAGTTCTGTATGTAATTTCATATTCTTCTAGTTCTTCTTTTGTCTTTGAATTCGGAATTCTTATTAAGGCAGTAGCTTCACCTAGTTTCTAACCCAAACTTTCCTTTATATCTTCTATGACCTCTTTTTATTTATGCACTAATTCCTCCTACTCGAAAATAATTTCAGTGGAAGTCAAAATTTCAATTATAGCTTAATTTATCCCTACCCATATGTTTTCCTTTGATTTTGCAATTATTTGTGCCATGGAAGGTTCATTCTCTAAAAGCTCAATTTTCTGACTATATCTGTGAGGTTCTTAAAGATCTAAAATACACATTATCAAGTTTTAATTTTTTCTCTTGGATATTATTAAGTTGAGCTTTCAGCTTTTCAATCTCCTGCCATGTGATATAGAAGTCTTCCATATCTTTGATTAATTCTCCTGATGTATTTGTACCCTGTGTCTCTGTTGTAGTAGATGCTGAAGTAGAAACCCCTGTTGTTGATGTACCTGTAATTGGAACTATTGTGAGAGGAATGATTGCTAATTTAGTTGGTTTTTATTTCTCCTTTAGCAATTTTTCTATTTTAGTCTCCATTTCTTTAATCTGTCCATTTTGTTTAATGATAATTTTGAACATATCTTCTTTTTCCTTTTCTAATTGACTAACTTCCTTTGTTTGTGGGCCTTCAGTAGATGGAAGTTTGAACTGCTTCTTTAGGGCTACAAGGTCAACATTTTTTTCTCTTAATGATATCCTCAACAACTTTTACATTACTAGGATCATATCCCAATTTAATCACTAAATCCTCTAAATAATTTATCTTAGTGTCTTTAGCTAAAGAAGATATTTTTTCTAATTTTAATTGAGACTAAATATTGTTCACTAAAACCTGAATTCTGGATGCTTCCATTGCTAAACTTGTCAAGGTAGAATACAACATTTCACTTGTTTGTTTATGCAAATCCATCTAATCAATAGGATGGAATGGATCAATGTTAAAATAAAAGATAGACTTTTTGTAGTCTCTGCAATTTTAGGAAAAGGAACTTCAAATTCAAGGAAATTTATCTACATTTTTCCTTTCTCAGTTTCAAAAGTAGAGAGAAGTCTATATTGTGATGAAGTTGTTTGTTTCCAGAACTGAGAATAGGTTGTTGCTTTCAAAATTTCATTCTTCTTTTTTATTTCTTTATATGCTACAAATATATTTGGTTCAACTTGATCATGGACCAATTCTCCTTATTCAGATGTTTCACTGGTTCTTGAGAAGCTGAAGATGATGGTGACCCTATGAAAATGTCTTCATTTCTAGGGAAAGTAGAAGTATAAGGACCTATCAAGACTATTGTAGACTGTACATTTTCTTCCTGCAAAGACTCTTCTGCTAGATTGGTTTTCTGCCTCTTTTTGTATATTTGGAATTCTTTCACTTGAATTTCTGAAACTGAAGGGGAAACATCCTCCCTTGCTCTTTTATCATGCTTTTCCTATGGCACTGGAGTCTGTGATGTCGTAGTAGAAAGTACATGTTCTTCTGCCTCCTGCAAAGTATTTTCTTTTCATTGATCTTGATTTATATATTGCTCAATTTCAGCTCTCGGAGTATGAGTGTAAGGAGTGGTTTTCTGCTCTACTCTCAATTTTGATATTATTCTGAAAGGACCATGTGACCAAGTGAAACAGAGTTTAAATTTCATTTTTTTTAGGAGAAAATATTCTTTTTTCTATTGTCCTAGCATAACAAACGAAAGGTGCAATCTGTGTTTTGATTTTGAACTAAGATTTCTTTTTGGTTGTCACAAAGTGCACCTCATTCATATTTATCATTTTCTTAATATACTCTAATGCAAAAATTATTATAGGAACAAATTTAGGCAATCTATATGGAGGAAATTCACATCCATACACTATAATCTCAATGTAATTTTGATACAGGTACTAGCCACATGTCTTTGTTTGTTTGCTGAGATGTAGAATTCTCTTAATCTCAGGTCCATTACTAGGTTTAGCATCACTATTAAGTAGGCAAGAAACTTTGTACAAAAACTAGTACACTTAATCATTGAATGTGAATTCATTGGTAAGCTTCCTTACCAAGGAGGTCCAATGAATCACAGACTGTGCATTTCCCTGTTCATCTAGATTCTATGGTGGAAACTGAAATCTATCTACTTGATGGCATAAAAACAAGTAAACTAAAACTGAAGCATGCTTGAAGACTCCTTCTATAGAAAACTTCAGGAATTATTCATGCATGACCTCATCTCAGAATTCATTGTAATGAAAAATGATTGAAGGCTTTTCTCCTGTTGAGAATATTGATAGAAAACCTATAATAGCTTCATCAACCCATTGAACAATTTTATAGTCCAATAAACAAGAAACTATAGAAATTACTTGTTTTGTCATTTCAGGAAACATTGAGGATGGATAAGGAGAGTGTGTTTTTGGAAATTGGACATTCTCAGGTAGAAATGTCTTAAAACTTTTGGCTCTATGGGGAAAAGTAAGGTTTTTGTAGAGTTCCATGAGGGAATCTACTAAAAAGGGTTTCAAAGACGCTGAATTATGGATCTAAAGCATCTTGCATATGGAGTCAGGGGTAATTGTGAACAGGATTACATTTTTCTTGGCTACAATTTCTCTTTGACTGGGTATGTACATGAAATGGTGCCATGAGTATAATTCTAGAAAATGATGGCTTTGTGGAAAAAAGAATTAAGGTAGGAAGGAGTCCCACAAAATCAATTCGTCACTGAGATCAACATATTTTTGTTTTAACCAATTGTGGAGTTCGTAGAGATCAAACTCACAATTGGTTTCATAGATTTTATACTATTGATCCATGAAGGGATGGTGGTCTAGGTCAATTACAAGGGGAACCATAGGGTTTTCCATTGTGGCTTTCGATTTACCTTTTGAATACATGTTGAAAAGAAATGAAATGGAAAATTGTAATTACTCGAGAGTTGGTCGGATGAAAATTGCTTGGCTTGATAACTAGTTGCAGTAGCAGGTTCACTCATTTAGTGTCATGGAACAGTAGAGGGAATGACAAGTGAATGGGATTTTTATTTGTTTTATGAGCGAGATCATTTATCATTGAAATTTATCCGTTTCATGGAGCAGAGTCATAAATTTGGCTATGATCATAATTCAGAATGGATACTTAATGGTTAATGATAAGTGAGGGGGATGTGACAACAACAGGAGTGGAGTCGAAAGGATCCTAACAATTGATGGAAGCAGGTTTGAAGGGATGTGACAATTGGCAGGAGCGGAGTTGGAGTGGAGGAAGCGAGGTTTGTATTTTTTTATTAGGCGGGAAGGAGGAAGGTGGATTTCAGAGAGGGGTTGTGAGTTGTAAGCAGTTTAGGTAGAGGGGGGTTGTGAGTTTTAATCGGTTTAGTCAGAGGGGGATCCAAAGTCGATGCAGGAGTGACACATTGCTAAAGCGGGATTGATGGAATCTTCTTCTTGGACCACCCCCTTGGATTAACTGTCGGAGGGGTAGAGGGGGTCATAAACTATTAGGAGCCATCGATCTGGGCGGGATAGATCGCGCCCATCATTTTCAGCATGACTTTTATTACATACGTAAAAAATAGTCATGTTAAATAGCTTAATTAACAAATAAGCTAAACGCGATTGAACTATGTCATTTAACTAATTAAACTCATTTATTTAACATCTAATGCAACATTTGGGTTAGCATCGCATATTTCCATTTTTCTAAGAGTTTTTCATCATTTTTATTTTAGTTTTGGAATTAAAGTGGCATTTTAGCTAGCTCACTTATTCGGGGTATTTTTTTATTTTTCCATATTTTTTATTTCTTTTGTTTTTTTCTCACATATATCAATTTTTTTTATATCCCCTATTTCATTTTGTTTCTCTTTTCTTTTTAATTTTTCCTTTTTCTTTTCATTTTGAAAATAATTTGCATAATGGACCATTATTTACAACATCTTATGACATAAAAATGAACAAATAATCATCAATTTATCCTATAACTATAGGACCCTAACACTCCATAAATAACTACAATGTTTCTTCATGAACTTTTGTTATCTTTTGTTGAAAATTTATTTTGATCTATTCATGTTTTTCATTTTCTCCTAACACGTCATTAATGGAATTTGTTATGTTTTCTCAATATTATTTATAATACTTGATTTTATTATCAAGGATTGAAAGCTCCTTTCTTGTCCTCTCCATTAATTTTTGTTAGCTCTAGCCTTATCAAGAGTGGCATGATAAATTGGTACTCTAGGAAATAATAACTGACTTAGATTTTTCTTTTAAGTTTCTAATAGAGGCTCTTCAAAAGTACATATCATAACATTGTCCACATTTATTTTTTCTTTCGTCTACATCCTCTTAACAATAATTTGTCTACGATGATCATAGGAAATGGACTCTAGATCAACAACTTCTTCCAAAGGCTTAGGGATAGGTTGATCAACCCATGATCTAATGTTTTCTAAGCTACTTAGAGTTTGAAGATGTTATGTTTCTAGTTGCTCGTCTTTTCCTATTACTTCAACTTTTCTAAAACCATTACCCTAATTAGCTGATTGAAAAATGTCTTTCAATGCTTTACAAATTTTTTATTCACCACTTTTTGATGCTCTTCTAGAAACACCAATTGCCACTTTTTATAAATGTGCTAATTCTTTGGTGAGCATCAAAATGCTTTATTTCTTGCATTAATGACCTACTAATTGGTTTGTCTACATAAATTTTAACTATGTTGATGTTATTAAAATATGGTTTGTCTGAACATAAAGGTTTTTTGTTTTTGTTTACATAAAGATAAATAAATTACTAATCCCAAAATCATGTAGGAAAATAACCCAAATAAAAATGCATGAACTGAATAAAAAACAAAACTTCTCAAAATAGCAAAATAAAAGAAAATTGGTAACCAAAAATTTATTTTAGAATGTGTTGTGTACTCAATAGGTTTTGTTCCATCAAGGGTGGGAAGGCACTAGTAAATGTTATCCATGCTTATTAAATCTTGATCCAAATCTTCCTTTCACTTTCAAGAATAATACGACAATATTTCTCATCCATTCTTGGTCCTAAATTTATTTATCATATCTTGGTGTTGCAACATTTTTTGAAGAGTTATGATTTGTTACACAATAGTTAGTTGTTACATTTTCCAATCATGCACTTGAATATAATGTATCCTCAAGTCAAAAGGATACCTTTCCCCCTCCTACCATGCATGCTTCCATGTTCATCATTGAACTATGTAAGAACAGTTCAACACTTCTACATATCCGTACACCAGGTTCGAGTTCTGCTATTTCAGATATGGATACTATGGATATAATAATAACAACCTTCCCCTTGTACATGTGTTTACATATCATTGGAAATACAATGGATGTGAGCATATGAGTATGATGGAACTATTTGTTGGAAACCAGGACAATACTAGGGGAGGGAGGTGATTAAATATTGTAGGAATTTTTACCAATTGAGAACTTTATTTTACTTTGTGTATGAATATTGGGACACTATTAAATACTATAGAAATTTAACTTAAATAAGCATAACATAAATCAAAATAAGCGATCTCAATGGAACACACAAGGAAAAAGTAAATTTTTAAAAACTTCTTTTCAATTCATTCATAAGGCAAGCTACAACTTGCTATTACAATTATCTAGCCACAACTAAATGGAGCTACAACGACAAATATTTTCCAACACCCACTAGAAGGAGCACTAACCCCTAAACGGGAAGCTAGAACTTGTTATACACTCAATGATTAATATTTCATTCAATTTTCATGTTAGATCCATGAATTCCTTCTCTGCTTTCAAAAACAATTTTACTTCAATCACCACTAAAAAATCACCAATAACAACACCTCGCTGCTCCAAAAGATCTATCTCAAAAACCATCATTTTTTCTACTTTCCTAGGCATGTTTTTGAAGTTTTTCTTTTTGATAATTCTGGCCTCTTGAATTTCTAAAATTTAAGCATGAAACATTATTTTTTCCTTTGTCCCATTCAAGTTAGTTCTCTTACTATGTTAATCAAGATTTCAATCTCTGAGTCAAACTCTTTTTTTCTTGCTTATTTTATCATTCTAGATTTTAACAAAATTTAGTTGAGGTTTACTAAAGTTAGAAATCCTCCAGACCTGGCCAAAATGCCAAAACTACCTCTTAATAGGAAGTTCTACTAAAACTTTCATTAAACTAGTTGTCAACCCATCCAAGTCACTATCAAGATTAATTGTGATAAAATTAATATTGTATATCTGCTTCTTAACTACTGCCAACTTGATTCATGTTGCTATCATAACTACATAGCCCATGCACTTACTAAAAATAGTTACCGACCTGTTCTATGCACAAGCCTAAAGGCTCTGCTGAAAATGGTTTCCAATACATCCAACCATGCCAAACCTTAAGGATTTCATCCTATCACTACCACTAAAAATATCCTTAAAGCTTCCATGGGCCTTTTTTATTTTATAACATAAAATGCTACCAAATCCATCGAATTGGCCTCAAGCACCTTTTGTTGGCACCTATCTACTCTTCATGCCATAATACCAAGTTTCATGACCATTGGCTAGGCCTTTTGGGTGCTAAGCCTTTTTAATACTTGTTGGAGGCCTATTTCCTTTGTAAAAGTGTTTTCTACACCCATGCCCTTGGTTTCCCTTTTTAACGCAAAACCAATGCCAATCCAATGCTTGAAGCCCCCGATCCTGAGACTTTTTTGAATTGAAATTCTTAAAAAGTTATATGATCTTGGCTTCCATGGATGACCCACCTTTACTACACCGCCGTTGTGCACTCTTGGGTCCCCTGTTGCTTGACACTTTTTATAAATTCCAATTTCTAACTGTTCTGGGTTTTGGAGTTCTAGGGTTCCGGGGGCTCCCTACTTTCAACCTTGTTGCACCACTCTAATTTTCATTATGGGGTTCCAGGATTCTGAGCCTCTGATATTTTTACCCTACGCCACTCTAATCTTTGTTATGGGGTTGTGAGCCTCTAGGATTCCAAGATTTTGACTTTTGTAGGCCCATATTTGACTAGATCTATCTCTTAATCCAGAAGGCCATTTGTAGACTTCTTTATACCATTGGAAATATCTTTCAAATAAAACTCTATATAAGTGGGTTTGATGTGGCCTTTAAGCTCATTTTTTACCTAAAACATTTCTCCAAACTCTCTACACCAATTCTAATCCTTTACCCTTCTTTTGTGCCCAAAACCTGCTCCATGAGACATCATTTTGACACCTGTGTCACTTCTTCCATTAATGAATCCCCTGTTGACATCAATGACAACATATTTCCAACATTCTCCCCCTTTGGCATTGATGGCAACACAAATATCAAACAAAAAATTGTTTAGTCTCTTTTGAGTGTTGCTCCCCCTAAGATGTACTTCTCTTATTATTTTTGCTTCTTCTATTGCTGCTCATGTTTCTCCTTAACTTGTACTCCCTTATATGAACATTATTATATCTCCCCTTCTTTGTTTGTTTGATCACCATTATCACTCCCATTTTACTTCAATGGCAACAATAATTCTTTGTCATGTTGATCCTGTGGACCTGGGAGCTTCACCTTTATATGTTGAAAATACAATAGTTTTATTTTTCCTCTTAAAGGAAAAGCTAGTGTAGGGAGAAAAGTGGAACAACGCCTAATATTTGCTTCAAATACTCATATTTTTCTCTATAGAGTGGATTATTAAAGATATCAATGACTAGGTCTATTGTAGGAACATATTCTAGCTTCACAACCTAATTTGCAACTTTCTCTCTCAAGAAGTGATACTTGATTGGAATATGCTTTGCCTTGGAGTGAAAAATTGGATTCTTGGTCATGCTTATTGCACTTGTATTGTCACAACTAAAGGGAATTTGTTGATCATAAAACACTAGTACATCCTGTAAGTTTGCTTCTTCCACAAAATTTGAGTGCGACAAGAAGCTACTGTAATATATTTTGCTTCAACTATAGATAAGATAATGGAAGCTTGCTTCTTGATCAACCATGAGATTAGAAATTATCCAAGAAATAAAGTGTCACCACTTGTGCTCTTTCGATCACCTACATCACCTGCCCAATTAGCATAAGTATAAATAGTAAATGAAAAATCTTATCTCTGGGTTACCACATACCATAGTCCATTGTTGCTCTAAGATATCTAAGAATCTTTTTGGCTACTAGTAGATGCCTTTGTATGGGAGTTGTTGGAAATCTTCCAACTATAGCAACGACTTGCATGATGTCTGGTCTTGTAGTTGTTAAATATAAAAGGATTCCAATGATGGATCTATATAAAGTTTGGTCCATTGTTGGAGAGTCATCCATCTTGCTAAGCTTACAACATGTCACCAATGGAGTGCTCACTAGAGCGCATTGTTCCATGCCAAATTTCTCCAGTACTTCTTTGAGATACTTTTCTTTGAGAGATAAAAATTCTTATGGGGTTTTGCAATCTTTAATCCAAGGAAGTAAGAAATCTCTCCAAGCATGGAAATCTCAAACTCGACCTTCATACCAGTTGCAAATTCATTAGTTAGCAAATTTGAATCACTAGAAAAGCTTATATCATCAACATATACAACCACCACAATGAGTTTGTTGTCTTTTGCTTTGACATATAAGTTATTATCAGTTGCACCTCTTTTAAATCTACACTTGAGCAAGTAGTTGTCTAGTTTGGAATACCAAGCTCTAGGGGCTTTCTTGAGACCATACAAAGCCTTCTTAAATCCTCAAACATAACATAGTTTCTTTGTGAGCTTAAAACCTTTTGGCTGCTCTATTTAAACTTCCTCCTGTAGCTCTTCATTGAGAAAAGTAGATTTGACATCCATTTGATATACTTTGAATTTCATAAAGCAATAAAATGTGAAAAACATTCTTATTTCTTCTAATCTAGCAACAAGAGAAACAATTTCATCAAAATCCGAGAATTTTGTTTGAGCATAGCCTTTGCATACTAACCTAGCCTTGTTTCTTACCACTTCTTTGTGGTCATTTAATTTATTCCTGAAAACCCACTATGTGCCAATGACATTCTTGTTACAAGGCCTTGGAATAGGTTCCCAATTCTGCCTTTTCTCTATTTGATAGAATTGTTCATTCGTTGTGTTTAACCAATGTTGATCTTGACTAGCTTGAACAACATATTTTGGTTCCTCCATGGACAACATGACAACATGTGCCTACGTGAGGGAATCTAGCATCTTCCTTCTTGTCCACACTCTATAATTTAATTCACCAATGATATGGTCAACTAGGTGGCATTTTTGTACATACCTTGGGGGATCTTTAGCTTGAGGACTAGAGGGTTCTTCATCGCTTTCTTCTACAACTTCCTCATCATGCTCCTCACTAATGCTCACTAGTTCATCGAGACTAGTTTTTCCTTGTTGTTTTTCTTGATCAGCGTGCTCATCCACCTTTACATATATTTAGTCGATGATCCTCTTGGTGACTTTATTGTAGCATTTGTATCCTTTCCTATTGTGTGAATATCCTAGAAAAATTCCTTCATCTGTTCTTACATCGAACTTTCCAATTTTTTCATCATTTCTCTTGATGTAGCATTTGTTACCAAAAACTCTGAAGTGTTTGACTATTATAGGTCTTCCATACCACAAATCATAGGGAGTTTTATCACTATTCAGTCTAAAATGATATTTGTTGAGTATAACAATTGTTTTATAAGTAGCTTCTACCTAAAAACTTCGTTGAACATTCCTTTCAGTCACCATCTCTCTAGCTAACTGTTGTACTGATTTGTTTACTCGTTCTGCTACACCATTTTGCTGCGGAGTATTTTCTATCATAAATCGCCTTTTAATGCCATCCTTTTTACAGAATTCATCAAATTCTTTTGAAGTGAACTCACCTCCATTGCCAGACCTTAGCCCTTTGATTTTGCAATCAGTTTCATTCTCAGTCATAGCTTTGAACTCTTTAAATTTCTCAAAAGCTTCAAATTTCTCTCTAAGGAAAGCAACCCACATCATCTTGCTGAAATCATCAATTATTAGCATAAAATATAATTTACCTATGGCTTATTGCATTCTGTATGGTCCACACAAATCCATGTGTACCATCTACAATGGTTTTGATTATGATTTCTCCTTTTCCTTAAATTGAACTCAAGTTGGTTTTCCTAGTTGGCAAGACTTACAAATTGTATTCTATAGTTTTGAAACCCTGGGAAAATCCTTGAAAATGTTCTTCTTTCTTAGCTTGACTATCTAATAAAAGTTCAGATGTCTAAGCCTTTTATGCCATAGCCAACTCTCATCTATATTTGATAAGAAACACCTTTATGTCTTCTCTTTGAGTACATAGACATTATTGTCAATTCTTACAGCCTCAACAACTATCTCACTGATACTTGTGGACTTTCTTTGACAACTTTTAGCTTTAAAATCACAGCATAGCCTTGATCACACATCTGAGATACACCAAGCAGGTTATTCTTCATCCCATCAATATATAACAAATTTTTGGCTTTACCCTTTCCATTTGATAGACTAACCACTCTTTTTGCAATTATTTTTCCAGGAGCATTGTTACATAAAGTCACATTACTTTTGACAATTGGTTTCCATGTTAGAAACTTGCCACTCTCTCTTGAAATATGACTAGAAAATCCATTGTCAACATACCAATGGCTCCCTCCATTCTGAGCATACAAAGCAATATCACATTGATATAATTTCTCCTTTTATTTCCAGAGCTTGGGCTTTTGTTTAATTTTATCAATTACTGGCTCTATCCTCTATTATATAAGCCTACAATTGACTTCTATATTCCCAAAATTTTGGCATTTAAAACATTACACTTCATATTTTAGAGGAGAAAAAGGATTATTGCACATGGGTCTACTTTTCCTTTGTTGAATTCTTCTCTTAGATCTGAGTTTCCTATATGATAGATTGACTCTACAATGTGCCGCTTTGTGACCATAATTAGTGCACGTGAAACAATACCAAGGGAAAATAACATTGTACTTGGAATATTGTCTTCTTAGTTGGACTAAATTTTGGGTAGATTGATCTGCATGGACAATGTGCTCCTTTTACTGCTTCTGCTGGTGATTCCTAAGCTGCACACTTTCCTATAGTTGTTGTGTGGCCCCTTCTTTTGTTGTCGGAATGAAGGTAATTGTCATGTTTCCATTGAGCTCTACTGTTGCACTGGACTCATCTTCAAATCCTAGACCAATTTGATATTTAGAGACACGTTGGGCCTGTAGTATCTCATTTAAATCCTCAGTTCCTTCACTGAATTTATATTAAGCTGAGTTTTATTTTGGCCTTCTCCAACTTTTTCCTCAGCAACATGACTTCTCTCTCCAAATTCTCACATGCTTGAAGTTTTTCATTGAGCTTTTGGTTTAGGGATTCTTGAATTTTCTTTTCTTCTATTTGCAAGAGTAATGGCTCAACAACCTCAACCTTGTATTTTTTCAAGTACTCCTTCGGGACTTTATTTTTCTTCTTCAACCTTTCTATTTCATCAAGAGCACTTACTAGTACTCCTTCAAGATCTACTTCTCCTTCTTTGTCATCAAAGTTAATAGCCTCAACTTAAACATTTTCTATAGCTATAAGCGTAAATTCTTTAAAGCTCTCATCACCTCTTTCCTCATTAGAGGGTTGGTTGGGTTCAATATATAAGTAGCTCTCTTCTTAAACATAAAAACCTCTCTTCTTAGTATTATTTATGTCCTTTTAAGCCTTCTTGAATTTTTCTTTAGGGTCGTAATCTTTCTTTTCTTTTCAGGACACTTTGATACATAATGGCTAACTTTTCCACAATTAAAACATTTAAATGGTAACTTACCTTTATACTTGCATGATCCTCACTTGAGATTCCTCACAAAGTTGGCTTCTTCTTCATCCAATTCACATCATGAGTCATCATGGTCATCCTTTGTACTTCTTTTCTTCTTTGAAGGTTGATTCTTTGGCTGCAGACTTGCCTTTAGAAATCCTCATCTCATAGGCATTGAGTATTCCTAGGAGTTAATCTAAAGTGAGAGTGCTTAGATTGTTCATTTATTTAATGGCTAACACCTTGGGGTTAAACCTCTCAGGGAGAGATCTTAAAACTTTTTAAACTACCATAGTTTCATCTAACTTCTCATCAAGCCCTCTTATGGCGCTCACAACTTCATCAACTCTCAAAAAATACTTTGCAGTATCTTCATCATCATGCATACTTAAATATTCAAATTGCATCCTAAAACCTTGTAGTTTATATTTGTTTACCTTGTTGTCTCCCTCATATAAGCTTCCCATCTTGTCCCAGATAGCTTTGGCAGATGTGCAATCCATTACCTTGACAATCTCTAATTCAGGTAGACTAGCAAGCGCAACATTCATTGTCGTAACATTGCATGTAAAATCCAATTTATGATCTTTGGTAACCACTATTGGAGGCCTTTGATATGATTTTTCCACAACATCCCACACATCAATTCCAAGTGATTTAATGTACGTCTTCATCATCACTTTCCAAAACACATAGTTTTTTGCATTAAACATTGGTTCCTTGTTGGTAAATCCTCGTTCCAAATTTTCCATGGTCCCTGATCTTTCTTCTAGCTGTTAAACTAAATTGAAGTAACCTTGCTTTAATCCCAATTGTTGTAAACTATGATAATACTAAGAGGGGGGGGGGTGTGAATCAATATTGTAGGATTTTTTACCAATTGATAACTTTCTTTTACTTTGTGCATGAATATTGGGACACTATAAATACTTTAATAATTTAACTCAAGTAAGCATAACAAAAATAAAAATCAACAATCTGAATGGAACACACAAGGAAGAAGTAAAATGCCAAAACATACTCTTCAATCCATTTATTGGGTAAGTTAAAACTTGTTATTACAATTCTTGGGCTACAACTCCCTGATTTATCAGCTGCAACTGAATGGAGTTACAACCCCAAATATTTTCCAACACTCACTAGAACAAGCACCAATCCCTAAACTGCAAGCTACAACTTGCTAGACACTTAATGGTTCATCTTTCATCCATTTTTACACTAGATCCATGACTACCTTCTCTACTTTCAAAAACAATTTGACTTCAATCACCACTCAAAAATCACCGAAAACAACACCTCACTACTCCAAAAGCTTTGTCTCTAAAAACATCAATTTTTTTTCTTTCTAAGGCCTGCTTTCGAAGTTTTTCTATTTGCAAATTTTGGCCTCTTTAATTTCTTGAATTTTTGCATGAAACATTATTTTTTCCTTTGTTTTTTTCAACTTAGTTCTCTGACTCTGTTCATCAAGGTTTCAATCTCTGAGTCAAACTGTTGTTTTCTTGCTTATTTTATCATTTTGACTTTGAATATAATTTAGGGGAGATTTATTAAAGTTAGAGATCCTCCATATTTGGCTAAATTTTCAAAACTGCCTCTTAAAAGGCAGTTCCACTAAAAATATCACTAAATTGGCTACCGACCTATCCATGCCACTATCAAGCTTAATTGTGCTAAAAGCAAGACTCTAGATCTTCTTCTTAACTACTGGCAACTTGATTCATGTCGCTATTGGAATTGTAGAGCCACGCACTTACCAAAAATAGTTATAGACTTGTTCATGCACATGCCTAAAGGCTCTACTGAAAATGTCTGCCAACTCAACCAACCATGCCAAACCTCAAGGCTTTTATCACATCACTACCTCTAAAAGTAGCCTTCAAGCTTCCCAAAGCCTTTTTTTCTTTTATAACAAAAACACTGCCAAATCCATTAAATTGGCCTTTATCCACTTTCATTGGCACCTACATGTTCTTCACACCATAGGACCAGGTGTCAAGACCATTGGCTAGGTCCTGTGGGTGCTAAGCCTTTTTAAGGCATGTCGGGGGCCTATTCCTTTTGTAAAAGTTTTTTTATGTTCCCACACCCTTGGTTTCCCTTTTTAATGCAAAACTAATGCCAATCCAATGCTCAAAGCCCCCAATCTCAACACTTGTATGATTTTTGATTCTTAATAATTTATGGGATCCAAGCTTCTAGGGATATCCCACCTTTACTACATTACTGTTGTGCACACTTGGTTCCCCTGGTACCTGAAACTTTTTATAAATTCCAATTTCTAAATGTTTTGGGATTCTGGGGTTTCAGGCTTCTAGGCCTTAGAGCTTCCAACTCTGCTATGCCACTCTAATCTTCATTACGGCGTTTTGTCTTTCAAGCCTTCAGGCTTCTGACCTTGTTGCGCCACTCTAACCTTTGTTATGGGGTTTCGAGCCTCCAAGATTCCAATAGTTTGACTTTTGTAGTCCCATATTTTACTAGCTCTATCACTTGATCCAGAAGGCCATTTGTAGACTTATTTATACCATTGGAAATTTTTTTCAGAACACTTTCCAGTTAAGTGGGTCTGATGTGGCCTTTGAGGTCATACTCTACCTGAAAAATGGCTCCAAAGTCTCTGTACCATTTATGATCCTTTACCCTTATTTTGTTCCCAGAACTTGCTCCATGAGACATCTTTTTGACCCCTGTGCCACCTACTGACATTAATGAACCCCTTATTGTCATCAATGAAAATGTATTTTCAACACTATTATGGTCGCCTTTCATAAAGTGTGGTTTCTGACCACACTACTACATTTGGGATCCAAAAATGAAGGTAATTACAACATTAGTTTCAACAGTCAAGAGTTTTGTCATTTTGGGTGTCAAAATTAACAACTTTTATAATTTTGTTACTTGAAATTTCTGACAATTGTTGCTTTATTGATACTATAGAAACATTATATTGTTAGGTAAAATTGACTTAGTAAAATATTCAAGTTTGTTAGGTCAACAATCGTGATCTTGGGCTCTTGGTATCGGTGGCCTATGGTATACATGTAGTTTGTACCTTTAAAAGCCTCAAGGATTCTCCATTGTAGTGTGCTAGAGTTGAGCAAGTGAATGGACCACTTAGTTGATGTGAGAGTGTTGACTAGGTTGGTTACATTTAAGACAAAATGTAATAGATATATTATTAGAATGATTTTTCCCCAGTTTTGATTTTTGAGGGTAAATATTGGTCTGCATGGTTTGTGTGTAGTATTTCTATTTTAGATTTCTTATTATTCATTTCTCTCATATTTGTTATCTCTAACAATTGGTACGAGATCCAAGGGATTGTGGCATGGAGAAGGAGGTGATGGTTGCAAATGTTAGAATCGTGTGTTATGAATGCGAGAAACCATAGAGGAAATGAAGGTATGATAGAGTGAGATGAAACCATGAAAGTCATATCTAGACAAGATATCATTGAGTGTTAGAGTGAGAGAATACTAGCATACTACTCCAAACACGAGTAAAAGGAAAAACTACTTTGCAAATATAAATTTGTGAACTAGATGTAAATGGGAATATGCTTATAAGACTTGGTTGGGCATGTGTACCCATACTGATAAATTCTATAGGTAGACCTAGATGGTGATAGTGGGGAGAACATGGAGGTTTTCAATATTGGATCAAAATAGTTTCTCAAATCATGTTTAAAGAGGGGATTGTTAGGTAAAATTGACATGGTAAAAGAGTCAAGGTTTGTATTTCAACAATGATAGTTTTAGGAACTTGGTATCTGTGGCCCATGGTAATACATGTAGTTAAAACAATTAAAGGCTTAGGGATTTGCCATTGTAGTTTGCAAGTTTTGAGAAAGTGGAAGGCTCACCTGGGTTACACCAAGGTGTTTATTGAGTTGGTTGCATTTAAGCCAAAATATGATATATTCGTTAATAGGTTATATATATTCTAGTTGAATATTTCTAGAGTAAATCATGGTGTGTATGGTTTTGTTGATGCCTCTAAAATTGTAGCACCAACATTGGGGGATAACCACCAAGTCCAGAACTTAGTGCAACTCCTTCTCCGTGTGGTATAGTTGTTTTGACTGGATATTATGGGACCAGTTTCCCAATAAAGTATGATTTGATGAATGGGTGTTTTAAATGTATAAAAAGATGATAAGTGGTTTAATATATAAGCTCTAAAATATACAGATATATCTATATAACCCCAGTGATCTCATAATAATGTGATTATTTATGATTCCCAGCAGACAAATGATAATATAGATTATTCACTTATATATTGAAAGATGTATTTAAATGATGATTACTTTGAATAAGAAACTAAACAAAGTAACGTGAAAACATATCGCATAACATACTAATATTTATCATTGACATTTGTGTACAATGTAACAATTCTAGATCATTCAAAATGAAATAATACGGAGTTTTGAAACATGAGAATATATCAACAATAACAAATCAATGGAATGCTAATTACATAAAACAAGACAAAATTAACAGTGATAGAATTACCATATGCATTTGAGTCTCGTTATGCAAGTAACAATCTGGTTCAATCTCCTTATTCTGAAAACTCCAAGAAGATACAAAAATGCAAGTCTTTATGAAGTTGTTTCCCAAAAAGTTTGAACCTCGATCCACCGTTTATAAAATATAAATTAAGAAGTGCAGAAGTGTAAACTTCTCAAGTCTAGTTTTATACAAATTGAGGACCCTTTCTAAAATGACATGAAAGGGTCTTTATAATAAAATTAAAAACAAATTGTCCATAAACGTTGCTGAGAGTTTTTGGAACTGCCTTCATCAAAATATGGGATTTGAATTTCAAAAATAGAATTGCGATAACATTTGAAGAGATTCATCGCATCTATTTTTTCTCTTGTATCTTCAACCGACAAATCGAGCGCATGTTTTGGATTTCTGGAGGATGACTCATCCTGGAGTGTAACTGTCCTGTGTATGTGGCATCTAAGAGCTCGGGCATCATGCGATCAATGGCATCAACAAGGCACTTTATAGTCATGTTTTGGTTGTGTGGCTTGACCACAAAGGACCAATGCGCATCCCAATTAAAACGTTGTACTCTATTGAGCTGCTCCTCCTTGGTGTCCAAATCTTGCTTCCATTGCTTCTCTAAAACTTTCGCCTTTGGAAGATTTCTTGGGGAACAATCAGAAATTAAATTAGCACCATATAAGTTGTCATTCACCAGCTCAATAATATTTTTCATTATAGCCATGGCCCTCAAGGTAGATTTTTCTACTTTTATCAACTATGTTTCCCATTCTGAAAACAATATCTCTTTATGATACTCTTCAATTTTAGGTAATTTGATAGCTCTTCCATCTTCTGTGCTTTGCCAGGAGAGATAATTTGTGACTTTATCATCCACATCTTCAAATTCTAACCTGCTATTAACTACTTAGTCAATCAGTGATGTCATTGTGATGCATAATGGATCAATAAGAGATATTCTCTGGGAGAGTAGATTCAGCTGTTGACATAAAGCCTTATTCACCTCTAAGGCTTCCTTCTTAAACTCCTCAACCTTTGGATAATATTTGAATTATTCTATAGAGAGTTGTAACTATGTGATTTCCTCTTCCTTAGATTTAATCTCTTGCTGATGTGTCAATTTAAGTTTCTTGAGCTTTTGAGACAACTATTATTGTCTTTGAATGGCCTGCTAGTCAATTTTATGCTTTTCCAGGTTTAATTGTTATTCAAGCTGCTCATTCTTCTACTTCTCTCCTGCCAATTGTTATTCAAGCTAATTAATCTTTCGATCCTTTTCTTTGATCAATTGATTCACATCAGTTGCCTTATCAATTGTAGCAGCTCTGTATGCACCTGCAAATTGAGATAACTCAGTCAAATCCTCAAAAGGATTGACCTTTGAATCTTTCCATATGACATTCATAAATTCAGATTGAGGAGCTGTGGATGATGTTTGGTCTATTTTCCTCTTTTTCCTCTGTATCTTGACTATAACCCTGTGTTTTTGGCTGTAAAACACATCCAAGGGTGGGATTTCCTCAATGTTCAATGTAATCTCTCCTGAAGGATTTTCAGGGATTATTTCCCCAGAAATATTTTATATAACCTGCTCTCCGATGTGCTCTGCTTGTTGAAGGATTGGTGTAGTACTTAATAAATCTAGAGGTACTGTCAGTAACCTCTGTGTCCTGTATTCAATGAATTTTTCCATTTTCTCAGCACCCAATTTGAATTTTTCCAAATGACTTACTATTGAGAATAACTCTTCTGAAGTAAATAAGTCATCAAACTCATCTTTCTCGTGCAATAATTTATTAACTTTCATCTTAATGGTGAAATTGAAAGCAACCTTATTTGGGTCATATTGTCATTTAGGGATAACAGCTAAACTCAGATCCTTTGTCTTGTCTTCTTCTTTCTCGGCATGTTTAAAATCATGCAATGAGCAGGTGCTGCAGCGAAGAGGAAAGGGAGGCCACAATTGTTTCTTGGAGTCTTTAAGATTTCTAGACATCCCTTTTTCCACTATCTAGTAGGCTACTTCCCTAGCTAATAGCTTATCTGAAATGTAATGTGGAAGGACATGAGGATCTGTAATGCTACCAAAAACCCTAATATAGGTGAACCTCTCTTCCCTGAACCAGCTGCCGATTGAGGTTAAATCGATGCTATCCTCGTCAAACAGCCGAGGAGCAAGTTTATTAAAGATAGCTTGATGGACGGGTAAATGAAACCATGGCAAATCCTATATAAATGATTCTTGTATTCAGACTTCCATAAGTATTTATGGTAAATATGAATGGGGGTTGGATCCTGAATAGTCCATTTCCAACCTGGGATGGGAAAGTCGAAATTAAAACAAATTGTATCAACTATGTAAGCGCTCATATATAATGGGGGTACAACTGGGGTAGTGACAAATCTGTTCTTTCTATAATCCAGTATTTGACTAGCCATTTTATCTGATGGGATAGTTGCCCAATCCATTACAAAGGATTTTATCGTTGTTTCTATCAATGGAACCATTTCAATAGAAAATCTAGCAGAATTAGGGCTTCCAAAGAGTCTACACATCATAGCAACAACATAACAATATGGAGACGCTAAAGAGTCCACAGAATACATACCAGATGATTCATATTTGTTCTTGTTAGGAAGGTGTCTCCGTTGCTTAATAGGGTTTGCTTCTATCTGATTCTCCTTGGCAAAAGCTACCAGGAATGATTTGTTGTAGTGTCGCTAGGGATGCGGCAAGTGATACATTCTCTTGACGTCTTCAGGTTTGAAGGATCCAAACATCCTTCCATCAGTTGTGAAGAAAGCTTTGTCTCTTATGTTAATGCTTTCGATTACCCATCTTACCATATCATTATATGGTAAAATCTTTGCACGGGTCGCTATTCGATGGAGGAAAGAGTTGGCCAAATCACTGAGCCTATTTTATGTTTCATCAATTCCATCAGTTGTTGCTTCTTCTTCTATCTCCTTCAGATTTTCACTTTCAATCAAAGCATATATTCCTTCCCACGAGATCTTACCAAGGCCTTGACAGGTAGTATCTGAGATTAACACCAATTTTCCTTGTCCTTCTTCCACTGTAAGGGGAGTCTTTGTCTTTCAAGATTTCTTAGACATCTTGACTGACTGCGTGATTCTATATTTACACTACAAAATGAGAAAGAGGAGCGTGATAGGTGAAAAAATTTGAGAGCATCCAATACAAATAATTATAGACTAAAATCAGTTATGGGCATTAGATGCAAAAGATCTCATATTGTACATAGTCACAAAGGATGAAATCCTTAAAGGATTGTAACCATAATTGCCTCTTAATGCTTTACTGTAACCTCATGACATGAATCTTTAGTGCCGAATTAATATATATCGCATCGCAAGTTTTGCAATGGTCCTTTTAGAATAGGTGTCATAACTCTGCAATTTTGCGATTAACGATTGTATTATTTTAATACTTGTAGAGCCATAACATATCACAAATCGAGAGTTACAATCACTATGTTCGAAATAATTCTTTGTATTGTTGTGATTGCGATGAGTGATGAGCTAGCACGTAGAGTTGGCGCGTTCTTTTCAAACTTGGCAAATCATGTTTTTCCTTCATAAATCATGTTTTCCTTTATAATTGATTTAACATTGTATCACGAGTCTTCATAGTATATGTTACTTGCTTCTATTGGGAGTGTGATATGTGATATGCGCTCGCGATAGTTATATCGCATCGCAAAGTTTCAACGAAGTGGTTTTAATGTTTTCTTATGGATTGGTGATATGCAATATGCGATAGCCTTATCGCATCACAAGGTTTCAACGGAGTGCCCTAACTTATTCCTTAGGATTATCGATATGCAAAATGTGATAGTTATATCACATCGCATGTTTATAAATGGATCGTTTCAATTTAAAACTTTGCGATGAGGAATTTGTGATGATTTTGATTTCATTGCAAATTTTCAAATGGATGTTCATTGGTCTTAAGCAATTGTGATTTGCGATGAGCAGTTCAAAACACTCATAAAGCAATTTTTATATGAAAAGTATGGAAAATATATTTTGACTCAAAAAGTTTTATTGCTTTTTATATCCTAAAAGGGACCTATTTCTTATTTAGCATCCTTTAGACTAAGATTAAAAATTTGAAATAGGGTGGTTGTTGTATAGCACAATAGCTGGCGATTCAATGGAAGAACCAATTATCTCTGAATAAAATAATGAAGTTTCTAACACTTTCTTAAGTAGAATCAATTGAGGAAAATGGAACTATCTTAGAATTGGTTAGATAAAAACTTTACTCTGAATAAAACAAAGATATCAATTTTGCAATTTCTTTTACAAACCCTTTTCATAAACAAAAACATTTTTTTGGTTTCTTCAAGCTTTGATTGGTTGTTAAAGATAAACTAGGGGGTTCCTCCAACTTAGCTTTTAAATTTACTCTTTTGTCACAGGTAGTGCCATTGTTGCCAACAAACATCTATAGTCTCGACAGGGTTACCATTTAACCATCAACTATTCATTGTCCCATCCATCTAAGAATATAATATTTTAAAGATAAATTCAGAAAGATATATCTACATATATATTTTTTCATATTTTATTTTATTATTTTATTTGATTAAAAGCCATTTCCCTAGTTTGATAGCCAAAAGATGACAATTCCATTCACTGGTTGTAATTAAACTAAACAAGCTAGCTTGTGAGAGACCCCTTGTCTTTTGCTTATAAGCCATTACCTTGTTTTGGTATGTAGTATTGGTAATTTTAGCTTAATTAGTTCCCTATGATCATGGTAAGAAGGCTCGTAATGAGACCTCTCATCTTTTAAATAGATATATTTTAGAATTGCACTCTAAAAAAATCATAAACCTAATGAATGGGGTGAATGCTTGACTCCTTAAGAGTCTATGGATAACATTTATAGAGATGTATATGCTTAGATGGAGAAAGTATTTACCTTTTTATAAATAACCTTTTCCAACTGATAAAACTCGAAATGATTTATTGTGTTTTCAAGGTTTGAAAGATTTCACAAATTTAAAGAGGATTTCAGAGTTTCATGTTTTTATCTAATTTCCAAAACTGTAATCATTTCCTTGAAAGTTTCTACTTTTTAAAAGGCAGTAGTCACAATATCCTTTCAAAGAGATTTTCAAAATAGTAAAAAGCCAATGATTATTATTTACAACATTATTTTTAAAAGGAAATAAAAGTTGCATAAAGAATATGTACAGGTAAGAAGGGGTTACGTCCTTAGGAAAATAATTTCTTTAACATAAGCCCATTCACATGAAGATAATCTCTTTTTCTTGAAAAGTCTTGCAATAGAAATGTTGATGAGCCTATCTTTCCAATGATCTGAAATGGTCCAATCCACATCTTCTGAAATTCGGTATGCTTACCTTTGTCTTCATGTGCTTTGTCCCATTTCAAAACAAGATCACCAATCTATAATGTTTTTGAGCCGGCTGAAATTGCATCAAAAGAAGATTTAATGACTTGCTGATGTTTAGTATGAGTAATTTTGGCCTTTTCTCTTTCCTCATCCAATTTAAGAATTTGATGAAACTGTAATTGAACAGAGGAAGGAGTTTCTTCCATGAATTGTACTAGGGCTAGAGATGGGAAGGCTAAATTTGGTGGAATTACAACTTTTTTTCTCATACACTAAGTTAAAAGGAGAAGTACCTATTGAGGCCTTCTGAGTTATAAAATCTCCCCATAGTGCAAATATTAAAGATTTATGCGAATTCTTTTGGTTTTGATCAATAGTCCTTTTAATAATCCTGATGAGATTTTTGTTAGTTGACTCTACTAGGCCATTTCCTTGAGGATAGTAATTTGTAGAGTATTTTAACTTAAAACCTCTCTTAAGAGAAAATTAAACTATATTATTTCTAGAAAAATAAGATGCATTTCAAAAATAAGCGCGTTAAGTAAACCAAACCTTGTAATGTTGAACTGATCAATAAATTCGATAATCGCATCAGAATTGGCTACCTTTAGTGGAATTGCTTCTATCCACTTTGTGAGGTAGTCTGTGGCTATCAGGATATATCTGTGTTGCTTGGAAGACTGTGGAACGATCTCTCCTATAATAACACGCCCCCATTGTTCAAATGGTTACTCAATGTTAACTGGTTGTAAAGGAAAAGCTGGTTTCCTTTGTCTCCCGCTAGCAGTTTGGCATATCTTACATTTCCTCACGTAGTCATGGGCATCTTTGAACAAAGTCAGTCAATAATATCCAACATGTAGTATTTTGTGGGTTGTAGTGTCTCCTCCAAAATGTCCACCTGATAGGCCATCATATAGTTCCTGCAAAACTATTTGTGCTTCAGCTTTTTCAAGGCATCTTAACAAAACAGAATCATAGTTTCTTATGAATAACACATTATCAATGATTTCATAGTGTTTGGCTTTTAACCTTAAGGCACATTTGTTTTTGGCTGAATTCAGGGGGAGCATATCCATTTTTTAAATAAAAGATCATATCAGCATATCGAGATTCAGAGCCAATGATACTTATCTCGTTTGCTTGTGCAGTACTATCTGAATATTTATGATCTAGTATATTGGAAGCTCTTGCGAGTAATATTCAAAAACCTTGTCCTCTAACAATTTTCGCTAGTTTAATATCAATGTCATATTCTTGTAAATTTGTTACCCAATTAGCTCTTTTCTCTCCTAATTCTCTTTGAACTAGCAATTGTCTCACT